>VZTX01005503.1:679853-795305 GCA_013400915.1 Pardalotus punctatus
AACGAGAAGAAAACAGTGCAGATCGAAAAAACCTTTCTGCCGCTGGTAGCTGAGGAGCCCAGAGTTCCCTCCTGCTGCCTCCTCCGTATCTGCCATATCTGATGACCACATCTGCTCTCACCTCCCCACGCCCAGCAAGCTCTTTGTCTCTTACAAAAGGAGTTAATAGCCCTTAAGTATCCAGCCATTAGTAACCTAGCACCCAGGATGGGGAAAAATTCCACACCCCTCAACCTCCAACAATTAATTATTTCTGTTCAAATGGAGGTTCAAATTCTGAATAGGGATAGACTTCTATAAGGAAACCATATTGTTACTGGCTGATTAGGACAGGATGAGAGGGATGTCTCACTGGTCTTAGAGGAGCTCAGAAAGCTGACATATCACAAGAGAGCTTGAAGAGTATGGGGTTTTATGTGAAGTGTATATAGGAGATGCCACATTTAGAGGAACTGAGATATTGTTATATGTATCTTTATGGAAGAGTTCGCATGGAAATTGTAGAGGTGGGTGTTGTAAAAAGTCTTGAAGAAAAGGTTTAGGAATCATTCATTTCATGAGGAAGTGGTCTCCAGGGAATTAGTTTCTAGTAGTGTATGTGCAGAAGATCAGCTGAGTTTCTGAGGAGCAACTAGAGGCAGATGTCTCAGGAGAACATAGCAGGGAGGGACACTACCAGTAGTCTCTACAAACTACCTGGTTTTTCTATAGCTCCTACTCCAAGACAGAAGAGCAAAAGTTAGCTTCTCTAATGTGTATTTACATTTGGGCTTTTTCTGTATGTATAGGCTTTAGCAGACTTACTCTTTGAATTCTTTTATTCTGCCTGTGGAGATAGTTCAAACAAACTGCAGCTCAAGTACCAACACTGCACAGATGTTAATGAGAAGGAAAATAACTGCTCCTGCAATATGTAAGTATGCTTATTCAACTTCTGAGTCACCATCTGAAAACCTTTCTCTTCAGAGGCTGGGAGTAGAAAGAAAAAACTGTTTGGAATGTCTCGTGTATCCTAAATTATTCTAACTGAATTTGTCTAGTGGTCTGCAGGGAAATTTACGTCTTTCCTCATGGAAGCATAAGGGAATGGAAAACTTTCTTTTCCTAGCTTTTGCCTATGAGAGAAAGAAAGAATAAAAATAATGGGAAAGCTAAAATATGGTAACATATTCAAAGCCGGTTACAGTGGTAACACAGTGATTGGCTTAGTCATCCCTAAGTTTGGGTTTTCTGTAAGTAATAAGCTGTTTCTGGTACACATTTTTGCACGAGTTGCTAAGTACTGTTATGTATACAGGATATTCATGGTATTAATGACTCCTACTACCTGGGTGTTCAAGTAACTGTTGAAAAATTTATGAAAAAGGGCTTTAAGCTAAATGTATGTGTCTTACAAATGTTATCTATAGATTCCTCATAAACCCTAGCATTTGGGTGTACTAAAGTGCTTTCTGTTCGGTCTGAACAATTCTTGTTCTAACACATTACCACTAGGGCTTACTATTTTTCTTCTTTGTAGAGCTGCCCCATCTCTTTGTTCCACCACACTGTGCTTTCTGCATTACTTGTCAGCTTCCACCTCATTTTCAGTCTCTATAGCAACACTGTTTCTCAGCAGCTGGGAGATGCTTAGTAAAGGCCCTTCAATTTAGAAGTATTGCACTCCAACCATTAAAAAAATGCTTTGAAACAAAGATCAAAGAAGTTTTATCTTTAATAATTCAGGATATTTATTACTAATTAATTAGTGTTCTCTGTTTTGACTGCTTAGACAATTACCTGATACTTTGATCTGGGCCTTTGCTAGGCATTTGTTGTGAGCAGCTTTAATTTAAAAGCAAAACCTTTAGAACTGTGTCTCGAAGCCAACTTTTAAGTGCTGTAAAACTACTGGACTTCTCTGGTGGTGCCATCTGACTTCTGGACCTTTAGTAAGTCATGACAGGAAGGTAAGTGCAGATACTGTATTTAAGAGGAGACAATAATTTTGGCCTTTGAATAAAACATAGAATGTTTTCACCCTTCATAGGAAACAAAAGTAATTGTAGGTTCTTTTATGCATATTTAAAATATTGATTGTATGTTGTCTGATTTCAAAAGAAGAAAAGTCTCTGTGATCAAGTCAATTGATCTACTGGGAGAATTCTGCCTTACTTTACGTGGCTTGTCTTTCTCTGTACTTTAATTATGTAGCATGCTTCAAAATGCATTTTACTTGCTAAAGTACATATTCTGAGAACCTGTAAGGCAAACAAATTACATATAAGTAATCAAATGTTACTTTTCTTTCACATTCCACTAGGATTCAAAAAAAGGGCTACCCTTGTCTGGCACATAAGAGTATTCATGTTAATGGGACCAGCATTTATAATTGTAACAATTTATTTCCTGTACATTTGTACATAATTTTTTTTGTCTGTTTTCTTAAGTGTTTTTCATTATTAAAGCACACAAGTAACTTAAATATAACACACAGGCTGAAATAGTGTATCAGTGAGCAAAGTTACTTCAGATTTCATGGGTGGCAGATACTGCTTCTACTTTCATATTGTATTCATGTGCTAACACTAAAGTAGATTCTGTTCATTTCACCAAGGCAGTCCTACTGCAGTCAAGATCTGGACTTTTCACAATGTTTTGTATATCAAAATGTAGACTGTACATACATTAATAATGTTTTTTGTAACTTTTTGGCAGGAATGTTCACAGATATGATGCTGTATGAAGATGGCCAGTTTGGTAGAACACATGCTTAACTTGGAGACCGTGAATATCCTAGTATAAGGCTATAGAGTGTTTTACCATATGGGTAAACTTAAATGTTATATATTGTGCTGTACTGGATAGAGACCTGGTCATCTTACAGTAAATATGGAGCAGTCATAGATTATGCATGCTGTGTAACTCAGTAAGTCAGTGGATCTGTTCCTATTTGAGTGAGCAAAGTCTCATGAGTTGTAATTTAAGTGAGTTTAACCTGGATATTTTTATGTTCATCCACTTTATTTTATGTACCTCTGGTGCAGAGAAAAAAGAGGCAAGCTGTGTGTTTATAAGTCTGCCTTCTAGGCTGCTACACGTAGCTGTCACAAAACACTTACATTTAATTCATTGCTCAGTGTCTTCTGATTTCATTGATTTCCATACATGGACTTTTCTGTCAAGCTATGCAGAGGCATCTACTACTGCAGCTATTTTAGGAGCAGTTAGATCATATTTTCATATATATTGCATATGAATGTATATCTATAGGCAAATTTACATGCCTGTGTAAATGCTGGGCAGAGCTGTAGTCTTGCAGAACCCTTAGTAAGGAAGAAAATAGAATAGTGGAAAAGAAACAGAGTGGTATTTCTTTCAAACAAGGACTTCAGTAGAAACTGTGGTGTTGTAGTCTTGAATGAAAAAGACTATTATAGCAAATCTGTATCCCAGTATTTTAAGTATTTAAATTGAGGTTATTTAGGGACTGAAACACAATGTTGCAGCTTTCACCGATTAAAATGGTGAGAAGCATATTTATGGTAGACTCAAAAATGTCAGATCAATGAATATTTATGCTTCATAATTGGCCAGTATTCTGACAAATGATCAGTGATTCTCACTGAAAATTGTAATAAGTGAACAATTGTTTAAGTTAAGATTTAACACCAAATTTATTATTTTTTAGATAATTTTCAACTATCTAATTTTTGTTCATTCTAGCAAAATTTCCCTTTTTTCTCCACAATAAACCATATAGATGGCCTTTGAAATCTTATGTGACTTAGATCCATTATACCTAGTGTTTTGCAACTACAATGTTAACTGAAAGATAGTTAATTCATATTTATGTTTTTGTGTTTGGAAATATAATGTAGTTTAGAGCATTAATGAAATAAGTCCGATGGGGAAACATTCAGTTTCCGTTCTTACAGGGACATAACTACTTTTGCTTTCAGAGTTTAAATAAGTAGATTCATGGTTAAGCTTCCATTCTCCCTTCCATATCAGCTCAATAAGAAATAATGTCAGCTCAGCCTAAAACCTTAGTTCTTCTTGAAAATTCTAGAAAATACTTGTGAGTAATTGCAATCAATGAATCTTGGGAAGAGTCTGGTGTAAAGATATGCCCTCTGTGACCTGAAATTGTACATGATGGACTGTGTAGTAATTCTGCATGTAAACACTGGACTCTTAATAGTGAAAGATCCCATTTCCTGTACTTAAAACTGTTTTGAGGATTGTTTTTCCCCTGCTACAATTTTGCAGTTACTTGAATTACTCCTATTTTATGCTGGGCAGAGAGCTTGCAATTTGCTGGCATTTCTCTGCACGTGGCACCAAAACTATTTTGCTTTATGTAATTCTGTTTAATTTAATTTCTGAAATGCGTCCAGTAAATTGTTCAGATTAAAAGGTTTAATTTGAATGGTTCGATATGTCTCTGTCTAGAATATGTGGTTTTACACTTTGGTTTGTTTTTTTTATAGAATGCCTAATGCCATCTGTTCATTTCAAATGGATCCAGACTTGCAGGGTAAGGATTTTTCTTATTTTTTCCAACTTTTCTCAAAAGGCATTTCTATGTCTTTTTGAACAGAAACTACTGAATTGTAAGGAAATCATGCCACCTTGAGAATCTCTGTGCTGTAGCACGTAAGTGCCAAATTATGCAGCTGTGACGTCCTACCTTTATTGTTACCTACCAGGATCTGTCCTGGCACCTTCCTTGCCATTCTCACATTGATTTATGGAATGGTCAGGCACACAGGGGCCATGTTCCCTAATTTATAATAAATGCTAAATTTTTTTCCCATTTTCTGGAATAGGCATGAGGAATGGCAATACGCTCTCTTTTTGAGTGCAAAATATCAGTGGATACTTCATCTGTCACAGAGCAAATAGCTCAAAATGCAGACTAGCAGGTGACCAGCTGAAGATGTCAGGACTCAGTACACTCTTCTGTGTGTGTAGGAGCTCCTTTGTCAGGTTCTTAACAAAGGGCATTTATGCTTCTTGAGGTGAAATTTGATCCACAGCAGGATGATTACATGCTGGTTTTCTGTCCAGAGGGAAGCTCCCTTCCTATGAGAAATTAAAGACTTTAATGTCCCTAAATAGCCTCTCATAAATAATAATTCTAAAATGCTTTGTATTTTAGTTGGGGATGTTTTTCTTTTCTATTTTACTTGTGTGCCCTCACAAGTTAATTCTGGAACCGTGCTTTACAGGCACAGGATGCCCTGCTTTGAGGCCACATTTTGTCCGTAAGGGTGGACTTGAATTGAGTAGCAGATGGCTACTAAAACAGAATCCCTTCACTTAGAAAATTATCTTGTGCATGGAATGTGTTTGAGTTGAATCATGTGTATATTTCTAGCACTTGTATTTGAAAATAAGCATTTGAAACTTAATCTATAACCTACTGAAAACTGTGGGAGTTGTTCTGTTGCTTTCAAAAAGACTTCGGATCAGTTTATTGAGGAAAGAGAACTGAAAATGCGTGGAAGTCAAAACTTATTTTTCACGTTGTATGACATGCTACACTACATCTCCAAATAATATTACAAAACATACTATGACAAGAGCAGGACTTAACAGATGGTATAGCAGTTATTGGCATCTTTCTATAGCTTAGACAGCATCTGGGAACCAGCAGAGCCCATTATTTGCTGACTATTAATATTAATCTGGTGTGTTTGTTGGGAAACCATTGCACATGGATTAGCTGGTTTCCAGACTGAACAGGTAAAGTATTTTGTGAGATATTTCTCTCATTTATACATATTTGTTGCTTATCTTTAACATTAATCAACTCTGTGTAACTTCTCCTCTCTGAAGTACAGGGAGAAAGAGTTTCTGAGCACAGAAGGATAACTGATAAATCCCTTTCTAGTTTCTAAAGTTTAGTGAACAAGCCTTTTTTTTGGTCTTGAAGTTCTAAGTATGTGTATAAAGTATCAGGTATAGGTCGTGGTCAGCATCTCTTACTTTCCACTCAGAAAAACATCCTTCAGTAATGTGAAAGAAATGAGCTGAAATCATGTAAGGGTATGGGATTTAGTGAAGTAGATTGAGTGGGTTTGCTAAACAGAGATATCAAAATCAGTTGCTCTGGTAAATGGCTTTTCTTCTGCAAGAGTCTCACATGTTGATCTTGACAGAAAATTTGTTTAGTGCTTGAAACAATATGCATTCAAAATAGTAACCCTGCTGTGCAGACTGACAAACTGTTCCTTGTAGAAGAACATCTCTGATAAAAAAACCTGTTTGCCTGAAGAAATATTATTTCAGTATGATCTTGGCTAAAAGTTTGTGCATTGCATAACCCTCATAACCCTTTTTCTGGTCCATGAATAAATTTGATTCCCAAAGAAGCAGATATGCTCTCTATGTTAAATTCTGTTTTTACAACTCATCATGTCACTGTTTACAAGAAGTTTATTTGCCCCACAAAGTAATTTGAATAAAATGAAAATGTTTTCTTTCTGTTACCTTTCTTTTCCCCCAAATTTTCGTTCAGAGTTTTGATCAATTCCAAACTCCAAATTTGGTTGTTTTGATTTTTAGTTAGTTTTGAATGAACCACTCTTTTGTAATGTGTATTTGCTTTATTTCACAGAGGCTTTCAATGATGTTCAGAGCTCCGTCTACAGAACAGCCCTAAAACTACGCTCAGTACAAAGTCTTTGCCAGTGTTAGTAGCCAAAGAGAATCCTGTGCTTTTACAGGGAGGGGAATCTGTATAAAATTTGCATTGCTGTCAGCATGCGTTATTATGCTACTTTGCTCTCTCATTTTCCACCTTAGAGTTTCAGGATGCATTATAAACACTTAAGATCTAGATAGTGCTTCATATACAAATTGATTCTTTGCTCCTTTTGAATGTCAATGAAAATATATGAATAAAATTTTAAAATTATGGGTGAATCAAATTATTATTACAATCTGCAACACTGCTATGCAGACATCACTGACAATTATTAATCCTTATAGGTGTATTATTATGCTCCTGAAAAGTCAAATTCTAATGTGTTTCTTAGGAGCTGATTTATTTGAAATAACCATGGCTTATTGAAAATGCATTGACCATAATATAAGAATTAATGAGAACAAAATAAAATATGATAGACCAGAAAACTCCTGGTTAGTATTCATTCTCCCTGTCTTTGAAGTGAAGGAGAATTCAGTGCAAGCAAAGAGTTGTACAACAAAGTCCTGGTCACCTAGCTCACTTTGAAATTACTGGATGTAAATTCCATATTGAGCTAAATTTCATGGAAATCTTGAATTTTCCATCTGAAACAGTCTGTTGCTGAAAATGCACAAAATTGCAAGTGAGGTCTTCAGGGTAGCACAGAGAAGGTGACTGGTTTGTTGGCCTTGGCCATATCTTTTTCATTTGGGCATGCTCTGCTATGAACGTACTTAGTCTGGTCTCATCCCTGAGATGGTTAGTCTGCCTGATGCTCTGTGTCAATGTGGAAGTACCATTCACACAGGTACTGGTTTTCTTTTTATGTTGTGTACTGTTTTTAAGCTTCATTTTACAGAGTTGTCTTAGCTAGACATTTCTAATAAAATATTGTCATGCTTCCATTCATGAAAAGGCAGGGATCCTCACTAATTTCTTAATTTTCCCGCAGTGGATTTGATTGATGTTTCTCTGATTCAGCACATCCTATCAAGTGAACAAAGCCAGAGGGAAGAGCAGATTTCTCTGAACATGCAGCAAATCTCTCGAATGCTGATGAAACTGTTCCAAAGGGCAAGATTAGAAAAACCAGGCCAGGTAGATCCAAGAGCTGCTGCATTCACATTGAGCCTGCTGATTGCCATGTATGACAGGTGAGAAGAATAAATGAGGATCCATTGTGAAGGAGTCACAGAATGGATTTTTGGATGGGGCCTTAAAGATTGTCTAGCTCCCACCCCAAGTATTGCTAGACTAAGTCTGTTTCTACCACTCTTAACCCCGTTTCTGTGTCAAACTCCCATTTTGATTGGTTTTGCTTTGTATAAGAACTAGGAATAGTTCAGCTGTAGAAGTATAAGGCACAAACCTGCATAAACAAAACAGTGGTCAAATGTTTCCAAAACTATCCGGAACTCCAGACTTCTGCCAGTCCATGCTAACTTTTTCTCTGAACCGCTTTACAGAGTAGCTCTTCTTCTCACTTGCAAGATATTTTGATACACCCCTAAAAAAGAATCCATATTTCCCTCTGGAGAACAGTACACATGCACAGGTCAAGAATTTGCCAGTCACTTTTCATTATTCATTTTTCTCTAGTTTAAAAAGTTCATCTACCAATTACGAAACAAAATTGATGTCTCATAACTAAGCTGAGCAGCTTAGTGTATAACAAATAGTTTCTGAAAATAATAAGGAAACACCTCACAGAGTGTATTTTTCTTATCTGTTGTTTGTGAATAATGAGTTAACTCACTAAAGGCAGGATTGGTTTGTGAGTGTATCAGATTTAAAAGACAAAGTTCATTGTATAAGTTATTTACCACAGGTGAAATTTATTCCCTTCTACATCAGAGCAAATTTTTTTACTGAAAGTAAAGGAGATGTAAGTGGTCTGCAGGACTTTTTCTTGAATCATTATTCATTAATAATATGATCACTACTGCTTAAGGTTCCATTTTATCAATTTTTTTTTGTACTTAGAAAAATCAATTAAGGCTAAGAATAAACTGGTGTATTAAGAAACAAAGCTAGAAACATCAAGAGTATTTTGTAATTTGTGTGCACTCTAGGGAAATAATTTAGAAGAATCTTCTTAACAGGACTCTCTTGGTCTTTTAGTCTCTTTCCTTTGGACTGTGTCATTTTCTTTTTGCTAGAATTTCTTTTTTTAAAAATAATTTCACAAGTTTCTTGACATGCATATTAGTTAGAAAAAGCTTCTTATAATTCTAATCATGTTTTCTTTGTAGACTGCTATTCACCACTATTAACACTGGAAAATATTTCATAGCAGGAACACATAGGAATTTTCCATGTTTGTGGTGGTAGTTTACTTTGTAAGTTTACATAAACATCTTAAGGGGGGAATTGATTGTGTACTTTAGCTTTAGTCTTAGAGTTTTTTCTTTGAAATTTCTGGAAAAACAACAATTTCCCATGCAGTTCATACTTGAGAGACTATATTGCAGCTTTAGACAGTGTGGGTTTATATAAAGACTCTTGAAGACAATTTTATGTAATGATATTCTGAAGCTTTGCAGAAGTAGTATCTTAAATATAGATTTCCAGGATTTCCTCATTTGTGGTTTCCAATTTACGTCTGCATTGTCTTCACAAAATAAAATTGTGTTTTTCATTAGGTGCCCGTGTCACAAAATTTGATTCTAAATTAATCTACATTATTTAGTATCTAATGGTCGAAACTAAAGTCCTGCTCCTGCATATATCCTTTTGATTAAATTGAGTTGCAGTGAAATTAAATGTAATCAGCCCAAAAGAAGCTCAGTGCAGATCTGGGGACATAGTGGAGCTGCCTGATGATATATGCAAAACTCAGATTGTATCCTTTATTCACTAGTGTATTTGGGAAGGCTTTCTACAAAAAAAGAGCAGAAATATTTTAGGACATACATTGTTAATGTAAAATTACATTTTACTTGGAATGGGAAGTGTTTGAAGGAGATGTTTTCTTTTTTGTTTTATGATTGCATGATATCTTGGAACAGTTACCTCTACAGTTATGTTCAGTGACAAAGGGTTCTAGACATAGAATATCACTGAAATGTTACATCAGTTATATTTATACATATAAAAGGGTACTTGTTTTGGTGTTTTCTTCCTACATAGCAATATTCTATTCTTTAGAAGTTTCAGTTTTTATATTCTCAGTGAATGTAGTGTAACTTATTTCATTTTCCTAGATCTGGAACAGGGTATGTCAAAACTAGATCTGCTGCAGCTGCCTTAATTTCCCTTTCAGGAGACACTCTACTGGCTAAATACAGAGGTGGGAAACGTGTGATTTTATACACTGCCTGAAATATTGAACATTGAGAAAAGTTTCCATTGCAATTTTTTTTACTTTAAACTAAAATACAGTTCTGCCATGAATAAAGTAAATTATGTTGACTGCTTAGTTGTAGAGAAAGGCTAATGCAGAATAATGCTTTTTAACCAATGTCTGTAGACATCTTTGCAATAAAGAGCCTCAGAAGAGGACATAGTAAAGTTTATGATAAGTAGAGCTTCTATTTGCCTAGCAGAAAATAACAGAAACCCCATGGTTTTAAATTTCATTGGATCAGAAAACCATTTTATATATCTGATCCAGCAAGCTTTTAGACAAAAATGCTTCAAGAACTAAGTGTAATATGATAAGTAGAGGTAAAGGTAGCCAGTGCAGTGGGCATCACAAAGATTTCTGCCTGAATTAAATGGTCAAAAGGGAGAACAAATGGACCACAATATTGACCTCATACTCTCCCACTTTGTATTGTGTATTTTCTTCCAAATTACAATCTGCAATTAGCAATTTACAATTTAAATAGGGCATTTCTTGTACTACCATATTTAAATATTTTTCTTAATGCTGTGAGAATGAGTTCATTGCTTTCTTCCTTGCTTTCCTTTTCTTTCCCTCACTGTAGGAAGAAGTATGGTCACAGCAGTTGCTGAGAGCCTGTTGAAGTGAATAATAAAGTGAAACTTTATTGAGAGGTTGATTTGGTAGACTGAAATTACCATAACAGTTTGAAGATAGCTTGAAGACAGTTCAGGCTTTGCCAGGATTCAGTTTTTTCTTCTTTTTTTCAGCTTTCTTCCAGTTTTATGCTGTCCCTGATGGGAAGGCGGCCTTGATTACTCGCAGTGCCCTGAGAAGCCTGCTAACAGACTTAAATCAGGTAATGCCACTGCAGTGGTGTTACACAACAGATTTTGTAGGAGTGTACTAACCTAGGAGAGAAAAACCTCATGATTGATACCTTTTATGTTTGATTACCTTATGGGACTGAAGTTAGTAGGACACTCTGTGAACATAGGGAGCTACCACGCAAAGTAGGTAACAGAATCAAATTCTGTCCCTGTTCTCAGAATAACCACTTGCATCAGTGAATGCCTCTGTGCATCATGTTGCCTGAGCTTACAGGTCCTGTAAACAGCTGGATACAACTGTTCCTAAAGCAGCTCCAAACTTCAGAGGTCTGTACTCGCTAGAATAGCTTGCAATTGCAGCAGGTTTTCTTAGCATACAGGTGTTTCCAGCTGAACTGGTGTTGAACATGGGATCTGAAAATGACCTCTGAGATTCAAACTCAGTGTCCTTCAGTATTATATTGTGGAAAACATAGTGTGTTGATCCATTACAGTAAGTGAGTTGGAAGCAAATCATTCTGACATATCCTGAACTATGGAACTGCATACTGATGGTATGAATATGAACGGGTTTTCTTCAGAACAGTATGTAAAATGGCATTGCTATAGATACTTCACCATCTGTGTGCTGTCACCATTACTGCAGAGCATGATGGGAACATCTGTTTTTTGTTGAGGTGTTTCTGAGCCTTTCTTCTTGATGTAGATCCCAGCCATTGTGGGAGAAGGCTGCACTCTGTCTTGTGTGGAAATTGCAATTCATGACTGTTTCCATGGGGTGAGTGAAATTCTGATGTCCTGGGAAATTATTCTGAATGTTGCTGATTGATTAAAACTTCAGGTGTGTCACCACATAACATCCCCAAGTATCTACTTTTAAGAAGCAGGGCTGATCATCAGTCTCACCCTACGGGAGGATTTGTATCTATAGAAAAGATGCTCAGTAAGACACTACTGAGAACTCTTGCATTTATTCCAAAACCTTTGGAACCCAGTAATATTTTACATGAATGGAAAATCTATGCTAGCTAAATTCAGTATCAGAACTTTTATTAGGAATTGTAGATGAGACACCAGGTTTTTTCCAAGTGAATGTATGGACTTGAGACATGTATTTTTTCTAGGTTCGGAATGCAGCTATTGTTGAAGAAAAATTCCTGTCTTGGCTGAGATCAGAGCCTGCTGTTCTCTTGTGGCTCCCTACATGTTACAGATTATCAGCCACAGAGATGGTTTCTCACCAAGCTAGATGCAGAGTCTGCAAAGTTTTCCCCATTACAGGCATCAGGTCTGTCAGTGGTCTTTAACATCCACATAATTAGTTCTTACCATTGCTTGCATACCTTACAGGCAGTAACTGATGTATTAAGCAACAAACGTTGACATAATCAAATTTAACCAGTAAAAGGGGGAAAGAGGGAACCACTGCAGTCTAGTGCTCAAGCCTTCATCCTACTTCTGTTTATCTCACAGACTTGACTATGAAAACTTGCTGAAGGTAAACTGGTAGTTCAAAGGAAAAGCCAATTAAACCTGTCTATCTCATTTCTTAGTCTTTTGTCCTGTAACCAGTTGTATTAACTGGCTAGTTAAGTTTTCCATCTTAGCATCTTGGTCATCTGAGTAACAGTATAAAATGGCACGGTGGTATAAAAAGAACATCTATTACCTTCTGACCAGAATAATCAGAAAAGCATTTTACTGTTACTGTATTTTCACTAATAGTAAGCTTGCGGGTTTAGTTTCTTACTTTGTAAGTTTTTTGCTTACAAATCCTATGTCAATCATATAGTAATATTACAGTTCCATGACAGCAGCAAATAGAGGTAAGCTGGTGCATAAGAAGCATATGAAATTTTAACTGCATTCTCAATAAAGGAAAATGGTGCTAGAACAATGGTTTGTTCCATGGACTGCATTTCAATGCAGCAAGTAAATAAGATCAAAATCACTGGTGGGTTTGGAGAATAGTCCACAATCATTTGGACAAAATAACTTGAATTCAGAGAATGCTGAGGAAAGTAATTTTTCTAACAAAGATGTTTCTTTGCATTTCTAGAACCCAGGGATCTGGATTTTCAGTAGTCAAGCTTACTTACACCAAGGTCAAATCCTTTTGTTTTCTGTCACAGGTATCGCTGTTTAAAGTGCCTCAATTTTGATCTTTGCCAAGCCTGCTTTTTCACTGGCCGTCTCTGCAAACCACATAAGAGATCACATCCTGTTGTGGAACACTGTGTGCAGGTAGAATCCCATTGTATTGACTCATTTCCCTGCTGAGGTTCTTTATGTAGACAAGTAGGCAGTAGATTCTTGAGCTACATTAATTATAAAATTATATGTGTATTAGCCATAATGGTCATGACATATTAGCATTATTACTCTGGGAACAGTGAGACAGGAAAAGGAAAAAAGCAGGCTTCTAACTTTAGAATGAGTGTTTTGTTCTGAAATAACTGAATAGAGCTATGAAATATCCCAGTGCAAGTTTTCTTCTTAAGGAGTTTTATGGCAAGTTTTATTTTAGCAGATAATCCTTAAAGCTGTGAAAAGTCTCCTCAGTGTCCCAATGTTCCTTTGTCGGCCGGTCACGTGGGCTGGACCAGCTGACCACCAGGGATGGTCAGCAGCTCGTCGGCGGTGTCTGCAAGCATCCCTGAGCGTCAGGTTCACTGCAGTCAGGGACGGTCTCCCCTAGCCACGAGCTGCCTTTCCCTAGGATGGCAGCCATGCTGTCCCCAAAAGCCGGAGTGCTGCAAAGAGAGTGTTCCCTTGCCCGGACCCCCATCAGACACGTGGTCACACGGTGGTCAGGTGCTTGGGGTCAAGGGTGAGAGACCCCGGCCTCAGCCGGGCACCAGACTTTTATTCTGAGGGTAACAACGAATCCCGGAACAGCACGGGGGAGGAACCAGGGAGGGACAAGGGACAGGGACCAATCGGGAAGGAGGAAGGGAGGAAAGAGGGAGATACAAAAATACCATTATGAACTGAGGGACAGGGGGAGCTCGACCCCTCTCTGGGGTTGAACCACCGCTACATTCCTTCATCCCAATCCCAGTGCAGACTCATTCAGAAATTAATTCCTCCTAAAGTTGTCCAAACTCCTGCATGAAATGTCTTTATTTTTTTCTCTTTTCTGAATGTCTTCAGTTTTTCCACTTTATTGTAAACTTTTCTGACTCATTCATCTCTGTCAGTGATACAGCACAAAGAGGCAGCATGTGTCCAACTAAGCTCACATATTTGGGCTCTGTTACAGGGGCAAGTTGTGCTATCATCACACTAGTGGCAAAGTACCACTCTGGGAATTTGTGTTTGGAAGATCACCCTCTCCTTTGAGCAGGCGATTCCAGATCTTGCACAGAGCAGCGGATGGGTTTTCTGTGGATCTGTATAACAGTATCCTTCTGTTCCAGTAAATGAGCTGAAAAACACTTCAGAAAGTTTCCCTAGAAAGCTGTACTTCCTGGTCTCCTTCCCAAACCCCTGCAGTTAACATGAAAGATACCTGGATAGTCAGTGTCTGCACTAAAACTAAAGACTGTAGACTGCTCTGGTAGTCACCCTTTGTCTGGGGTAACATTGAACTGTTGCAACTTCATTGCACTCTTTCTGAAAACAAAACCCTACTGCAAACATTGTGGGAAATTTATATCTGGATGCTCAATATCTGTGTTAAAAATAACAGTTCAGTCCTCCAAATATTCCTTCTCATACTCCATCTGTGAGAAAGTAGGAGAGTCAAATGGTAACTGCTCTCCTCATGTAGAGATTTCTAAGTACAGACATTAAAATCAGTGTGAATGGAGAGTGAATGGGAGTGTGTGATGATGCCGCCTGGATTGCAGCCACATTGTTGCTGCCGTATTGCAACTGAATAATTTAATTTAGTTTTCCTTTATGAAGCCCAGCTCTAACACTAACCCTGTAAATATTACTTTATAGGCCAAATATAACAATATGGGCCAAAATCTGTACCAAAATTTGAAAGATGAACTACTCAGTATGACAGATACCGTTTTTGTATCTGTTGTGTGGGACATAAAATAATCAGCAGTAAGTTGCTATCCCCATATACTTTCCACTCTTAGCAGATGCTGTCCTTGTCTGGGTAAGTTTTCACGCTGAGTGTATCAGGGAGTGAACTGCTATGTGGGGGTTTGAAATACTAGGGCTGTTTTTCCTTACCGTGCTGACACCTTGTGGTAATGTTACTACCACGTTGAGAAGTACTAGGAGTCATGTGATATGTTTCCTTTGTGTTTCCCTGTTCAGTCTGTCAGGGCTCACCCCATGTTCTGCAGCAGTCACCTCCTGGGCCAGAATTGGTTTGTGTCCTCCAGTAACACAGCTAGTGAGCTTAGTTGTTGTATATGAGCCTGACACTCCTGTGATAAATGGATGAGTATTCTACTGTATTCTGTGAGGAGGATGTGAGTCATAGAAGACTATATCTACGAATGCTTTATACAAGTATAAAAGTACTTCTTCCTGTTGATCAAGAGGGAATTTAGATACTAACTAGTCAGGCAGAATTATTGTTGTGACTGTGAGCTTAATAATTGTAACTATCAAAATCCTGTGTTAGGCATTTCCAGGCTGCCTGCCTTTGGCCCAGACAGTGTTTCGCTTAAAAGAACTGGAGCTGCATTTGCCTGTGGCCCTGCATCATCACCCACCTCAGCTCCCCTTCTAGGGCTCAGATAGCAGCCATGAGCCTCTTCAGTTGGTGAACAGGTTTTTGCTTTCTGCCTTTGCCTTGGACTGTGTCTGCCTCTGGGCAGTACCTGTTTGAAAATTCACTTCCTTCTTTGTTATCTGTCATTCCAATAGATGTCAGCAAAGGCGAATGCGAAGCACTTCGTCCGCACCATCAGGAACAACCTGTTTCAAGAGCGCTGCAGAAGAAAGGAGGCTCAGAGAAGGACAGCTCTGGAGTCAGTGGAGAAGAGGCACTTCCCTTCTCACAAAAAGACTTTGTAAGTTTCAGTTTCAGATTAATTTATAATTTCTGAATGTCAGGCTGTGGAATATTGCTTGATTATGTCCTTTGAGAAAGGGATTTTGTTGGCAGAAACCATGTCATGATTTTTCTATTAAACAGGAAGAAAATAACTGAGAAGTTGCTGCACATTTTTCTGTAGCTTAATCGTGATTAGATGCTGAAAACCTAATGATCAGTTGTCTTATAAAATATAACATGCTTGTGTCTTGCTTCCCTCCTTTCTTATGTTGTCTCTTTCACTTCATTTCATTTCTTAGCTCAGTGTAGGGTCAAGCATTGTAAATATTTACTACCTTTCACAACTGCATGAGTTTTTAAGCACCTCCTCTGTGAAAAATCCATTGGAAATTAACTGTGAATACTTTCCACATGTGACCCACAGTGTATTCACTGACAGTCATTCTACTCAAGTCCCACTGAATTGCAGGCCTGTGGGATTACTCACAATAGCAAGTAGTTGATCTTACCATTCCTCCTCTTTCAGACCACTAGTTTTGTGTGCTTTGGTTAATATTCAAAGTCATTACTGTATTTCCACTGATCACAGTGGTTAATAATGAGAATTGGAGGTTATGTTGGGATTTTTCCCAATAGTTTCTCCTTCCTTGCTCTGAGATTTTGGTTGATATTTAGCTGTAGAAACTGAAGGGAATGATTATAAGAGATAAGCACTACAAACATACAAAGGGTGAGATTCCTTCCTAGTTGTATAAAGATCTAGCAACTGTCTTGCCTCTCACACGTGTTCTCCAAATGAGGCTTCAGTGAGACTGAAATAGGGAAAAAATGGTCAGTCCTTTCTAAAATCATTAATTTCACCTTTGTGTGAAGGAGGACAAAAATCTATTTATAAAATTGGATTGTGCTACTCTGCTAGGTTTGCAGTTAGAAAACAGTTTTTTATATACTATAAGACCAATGGATGATAGTTACAGTGATTCTCATGGAGAGTATTATTTCAGTGTTTGTTTTTTAGAATGTGTTGAAATGCAAAACATCTTTCATTGCTAGTATTTCCTCTCTTGTATTCAGCAACAAAACATTATTTAATCATTTTGAATGTAATTTAATCTTTCTGGAAGCAATGGAGATTTCTCTTTAATTCTGTGGGGGTTTGCTTACCTACTGTTTAGATAGCAATGAGACAAGAATATGGGGTTGCTGTTACAGGTGTCACTGTGGGGCTGATAAATATCTTGGCTTTTCTTAGCATAGAATGGACTGAACAGCAGGATACTTTGCTATCTTTTTGTAGTTGAATTTCCTAATGTATTTAACTCTTGGCTAAAGGAAGCAAAAAAGACAAGCAGGAAATTGCACTGAAATTAAATGGGTGGAAAGAACAACCTGTTGTTGAGATTCTGTTGGGAGAGTGGAATTTGTTTTCAGGAATTTCATTCTTTCAACCAAAATATACCAGCAGGCATAGCTGAACTTCTTGCTTAGTCAATAGCACATCTGTCTGTCTACTTATACTGCATTCGTTTTATTTGGATCTTTCTGGGTGGCAAAACCATGTGAGTCCTGATCCTTTCCCCGCTCATTATTTCTCTGTTGGTATACAGTCCTCCTGTGGAATTCAGTGCTTCATCACTACCTGGACCTGAAAATGTGTCTTTCCCTGTGGACAATTGTGTCCCAGAGTCACCCAGGTTCATACCTGAAAACAGGACTGTAATGCAGAAGAGTGAGAGTAACAACAAGACACCAGAGCAAGGCGAGACAATAGCTCAGGTGAGCAAAACATGAAGCAGTAATACTGCTAAAGCTGTGAAGAAGATCTAGTGAGTTAATTATCTAATTGCCTTCTAATTCCAATGAAAAGGTAATGGGCAGCTTCACCTTTCTGTTAATTCCTCACTTATGGAAAAGAATGCAGAATCTGAAAACTTAGTGAAGTTTGAATTTGATATCGTCCCAAGATTAGTGACTAACTCCTTGACTTCCATGACCTTCAGAAGCACCTGTAAGAATATTTGCTTTGGGGTTTTTTGAGTTGTCGTAGAGTAGCACGCTAAAGTCTAGATGAGACTGGAGTCCTCTCGCTATTCTGACAGTAAAAAAGGCCATCATGTCCTCCTACTGCAAGCAAATGTCAAAGAAGAATGCCTTAATTCTTACTAGGCTCAGGCCATTTTTGTTACCATGGAAATAACAAGAGGACAGAATGCGCCCTCTTAGGATAAATCCAGAGCAGTGTCCACTCCAACTAAAATAGCTAATGCACAAAAGGCCTCCATTAATCCATTCCCAGGTTCCCTCCATAGCAACAATACTAAAGGAGTGGGTAGGACAGTGTAGCTAAAATCAGTACATAGCAGTTTTTTGTTTCTATATTTTCTGAGAGATTGGTAGCTCTACACTTACTCAGAATATAGGGAACACTGGGTTATGTTCAAACCAGTTTGTGTCATCCACTCATCTTGTTCTTCCCAGGAGCCAAGTGGTGCAGTAACAGAGAACTGGCCTCTGTGTGTCAGGTCATTCCTTTGGCTGCTACTCCTGTGCTGCCCTTTGGAAGACCTGTCTCTTAAAACTCCACTGCCCAGCTGAAGGTATAGCGCCAGCCAGCAGATATCTGCAGGAGAAGTTGTGGGCAGACATTGCTTAAACATAGAATTTTGATGGTTGGCATTTGTCATTTTAGAAAACAGCAAGACAGGACTTGCATCCCCATACTGGGATTTGGTCAGGTGCATGGCTCTCTTGTTTATTTTCTCTGGGATGAGAATTCCTTTTGAGCAGTTTGATACTGATTTCCAAGATCCTATAGTGCAGATTATTTCCACTTTGATTCAAAAATGTGGACAGTAAGTCCAATGATTGCTTTTAACAGAATCCCTGAATATGGAGGTCCTGGGCTACTCAGCTCTTAGTCTCATAATTTCCTGGCAGCCCTGATTCCTGCTCAACTTAAATTATGCCTCAAAAGTAGTTCAGCTGGTAAGTGTTAGTCTCCCTGACTGCTGGGTTACTGTTCCCTGCCTGGTCCAGAGAATGCTACTTCCATCTAAAGACCAGGAGTTTCCCTTCTCTCTTTTACATACAATCTCTCTCTCCATCTCCTTGTCTCAAAGCATTTGTGGGACTTGGGAGAGATTGTTTCCAAATCAGAATATTCCATTTTGCAGAAATTCTTGGGAATATGGTTTTTGTTCTAATTTCAAACAAATTTTCATACACTTAAATTTGTCATAGAACAAAGAATTTGTTCTATAGAAAAAATTTTCCAGCCATTAGAAATACTTTGCTGCATCAGATGATTGTAATGCATTAAAGTTAGAAAGTTAACTAGTAAATCTGTAAAACAGACCAAATCCAAAATCTGCCATGCACTCTTATAGTTAAACTTGCATATAAAAATGAAATGCTATTGCTGATAAAGTTATGAACAATACTTCTTTTTGTTTTAGGCAATAACCTCTTTTGAAGCAGATTTATTAAAAATGCACGAATCCATTAAAAGCATTCACAGTGACAGCAGGTAGGTAAATGCAGTAGTACACTGACTGAAGACTGGTGGGCAGTGCTGCTCCAGCTGGAGGGCTAGAAGACAGACAATTTTTCCACACTTTGGAGATTTTGAGATGAAAAAAAGATCCTATCAAATGAGGATGAATAATAAAAACTCAGTGACCAAAATTTTAGATGATCACTGGAAAAACAATAGCAAAGTAAAACATTTTGGTTTGCTTTCATCAGCATTTCTGCAATTGCTGGTTGATATTTCTGAAAGTAAGTTTTAGGAAAAAGATGTTCATCCACATAAAAATATCAGAATAGCATACTTTTTCAAATTTTTCTCTGAATAAGTCGTAATGAAAACAAATTTCATAATTTGCATGAAGCTTTTAAATCAAAATTGGATATCTTTCTAAAAAGTATGCTGTACATTGAACAGAGATTAAGAGGCTGAATACAATAACTATTGGTATAAAATCCATAACAGTCTATCACAGAAATTCCTTCTGATAGTCAAACCTTTAACACTGTAAAATATTAATTCCTAAATTAAAAATATATTGGGAGGCTTGTTTCCTTGGATGGCATAGCGAGGGGGACATTGGTGTATGAGCAACAACACTTACCTTTTACTTGCATTTTTGCGTTCCCCTTCTTCATTTTTGTAGTGATATATAAATGTGTTCTCGATATAACCATGGCTATGACCACTGAAACTGATGGAATTACAGTGAAGTGTAGAATTTGATCCTTAATCCACTCTCTTTATTTCCTTCAGTATGTTCAGCTCCCTCTCTTCCTCTTCTCTTTCATTCTAAGTACAATTGCTGCTCCAAACTCACACAAGGGCACTCCAAGATTACAGTTAACAATTGCAGTTTCATTGTAAGTCTGTTCTCACTTGGGAAAATAAAGAGACATGGCAAAGATCTTCAGCTTTCATTTAGATTAGCAATGGTTGAGAGGATATTTGGGAAGCCTGCTCCTATAATGCTGCATCACCCTCTGACCCAGAGCTTATCACAGCACTGGGTGAATGAATCATATTACTCATGGGAAGCTCTTTATTCTGGTTTGTGGACCAACTTCCAGCATTCGCATGTCTGTTCACAGAACTGGGCTCTGAGTTTGTGAAGGAAGACAGCATTTTACAGTGAAGACCCCTTAAATGTTGTTATAAGGGACCACTGTAGTATTAATTTTAATTTTAAATGGTCTGTAGTGCTGTCCCATTCAGACAAATCTTGCATAATTCAAGTGAAACTGATGGGCCTCTTGTCTCTAAGCCAAAGCATAACCAAAAGAAAGAGAATCAGATGAACTTCTGAATGTAACTAAGCAAGACAGAGAACTATTTCAGATCTGCGATATGAAGCAGTTGGTTTATTACTGTAGTGTTAACAAGCATTACTGTCTCCACCTCAGCCGTAAGGAAAGCAAAACTGTTTCTACCCTGGCTTCTTAGAGAAATCACAACTAGAACAGAATTATGGTGGTATTTTTGTCATACTGTGCTCTGAGTAGGTAATTTCTAAATCTCTGGTGTGCATGGGAGGGTGGCACTTCTGATTGC
Source organism: Pardalotus punctatus (assembly GCA_013400915.1). Taxonomy (NCBI): domain Eukaryota; kingdom Metazoa; phylum Chordata; class Aves; order Passeriformes; family Pardalotidae; genus Pardalotus; species Pardalotus punctatus. The sequence continues at coordinate 700,728 of VZTX01005503.1, forward strand.
AAAACTCACAGTGTTTTTTCAAGGACAAGTGGCTTGTGCAGATACTATTGGTATCATCAAAGAAACCACATAGAATACCACGAGCAAGAGAAACTTTATTGGGGGGTAGAAGCTGTTTTTACTTCATTGTTGCTTGGGCATGTAATGACCATCTTTTGCAGGTCAGGAAGTTGCTATGAGTAGTTTGCTTCTGTACAAAGGGACTGCTATAATATATCCTGTGTTGCAGCTGCCTTTGTGGAAAAGGTAAAACACCAAGATGCAAGGTTCAGTCCTGGCCATAGTTCCACTCAGCTCTCACCTTTCCTCATCTAGAGCACTCATGTCCTTGCTAATTCCATGGTACAGTCCAGCTACTGAAATATTGGCCTCCAATCCCAAAAATTTCCTGAACAGCTAAAGGAATGAAGTTTGTACTAAAGTGTTTGCTTGTTTCCATGACTGCATATATTTGTATTTGTGCAGTCTAGCAAAAATCCCACCCTCCTGTGTCTCTGGTAGGTACATGAAGAAGCAGTTCAACAAATGGAAGAACAAAATGCAATTTCTTCATAGCTCCCAGGAAGAAAAAAGCTGCAAAATAGAGGCAAAACTCCAAAGACTGAGAGTAAGCCATGAAAACCTGCAAATGATGCTGCAGCACATGAAGGAAGAAGTAAAGGTATATTGATAGATGTAGCAAGAATCGTCATAGCTATGAGCCATTACTGAACACTAACTACTGCTTTTCCTGCAGAACAGCAGTAGTGATACTATTTCATGCACCTTCCACTTTGGTCATCTTAGGTTCTTGTCTTCAGAGAAAGCAGATAAGGTCTTTGCAGTAGGGATTTTATTGGCATTCTGTGTATATCTGGCATCTGGCACAGATACCCATGTTAGCATGTTTAAATACTACTGCAATGAAAATGATGAGTAGTCCAAGAAGAGTGAGAAAATGGTTTCCAACAGCAGTGTTAGATACTTCATTGCAGTCTGTTCTTCAGAGAAAAACAAAGTGCTGGCATTGAATAAATAAAATTATATTCCTAATTGCTGTCTTTCACTGGGATGTAATACAGGCATATTATAGAAAATATTTTATTTGTTTTCAATTGTAGTTATTCTTCATCATCACAATTATTTCTGAGATTCTAAAAAGGCCCTTATTTCACATAAGATGCATACATACTTTCCCCCTACAGCATTTTTGCAGCATTTTCTGCAATGCTGTTTTAGTATTACTGGCAAACTGAAATATCAATTATTTTCACAACGTATTTTCTGTATTTTGTCTATTGTAGACAATGTTGCAGTCATCAGAGCATCCTTTTGCACAGTGTCATAATACAATGCCAAGAAATCCACATGTTCTGCTGGAAAGGAGAATGCAGGGTGGACTGAATCCTGCCCAAATAAGGCCTATTTCCAGAACACATGCAGAATGGAAGTCTTTGAATGCCCCAAATCCTGCAAATAGAATGCAGCTTTTACAGACACCTGAGGTTCCCACTGCAGTGGACTTTATGTTCTCAGATGACCCACTGGAGTCAGTGTCCCTGCAGAGTGACAAACCCTTTATGGGACAGCATAAAAAATCAAAAGAGAAGCAAACATATCCACCTAAATTGACAGAAAACTCTTTCAATGGAATCATGAAGAATACAGTTCTTATTCCCACCGCAGTGCAGATACCACTTGATGAGAAGGAAGTCACAGAGGAAGTGGAACTGCTAATGATGAAACTGAAGGATGCATTGTCTCTCCAAACCCAACCAGGTATAAGTTCTCCAGTCATCTTGACACTATCTTCTTACTTTCATCCAGTTTACTCCATAATATTGTTCATAATCATGTAACTCTCAGAGGAAACTCAGAATCTTGCCTTAGCCTTTGTAGTATTATTCTCTATTGTAAGGGAGAGCATATTCCATATATAGCACCTAATGTTGGATTGATTTGAAACTGGATGAGTCAAAGCTCCTAAGACAAAATCAGTCTTGGCAGTCAATTAAGGAACAAACTTAAACTGGTGAGGGCACTGGAGGTCTTTGCTCTTGCCACTTCTGTGACACTGTAGCTATAACTCTAGTCCTAGGAGACTTCCAGCAGTACAAAATCTCTCTGTAATCAATGGTCTTACACAGCAGAGCTTTGTTCAATGCTCAGGATGCCTCTTTTGATAATGAGGATGTAGTAAGGAATATGACAGAAAAAGCTGCTGTTTCTACAGAGTTATCTTAGGGATTTACAAGAGTTTTCTAGGGGTCTGGCAGAATCCAAAAGCTTGGAAAGACTTAAAATCTTTTCTACTTTTCAGCCCAACAAACTGCTTTACACCAGGAGTTCTTGTCTACAGCTGAGCGTGTTTGCAGGTCCTTTTCTGACCTCATCAGCCAAGTAATTTCACCAGCTTGTAAATGATGGAAACCACCATTCACCTTACAGCTTCACTGAACTACTTAAGGTAATTGATGTCATGTCTCTTATAAAGACTCTTTAAGGTGTCTCAGATGTTGCCTTGTAATAACCTAGCATGACAGATTTCTGAATTTACTGACTTCACTAGGAACATTTTGGAGAGCTATGTTCCTTTTCTATTGGTGATTTCCAGCTCCTGTGCCGTGAATTCCTGAGCAGTACAAACGATTGCCCATTTCTCTCTCTTTAGCTGTTTATATCCTGTGGTCGAGTTACTTCCTTGGAATGGTGCTGTATTTCTTGTTGATGCCAGCAACAAGGAAAACTTTTTTTCCTGTAATGCACAGAAGGATTTTAAAGATCTGAGAAATGGAAATTATTCAGTACTACTTCAGAGAGAAAAAAACATAGAGTCAGCTACTTACTGTTTTGCAGCAGGTGCATAAAAATAGTGAATGAGTATGTTTGTGTATGCCCAAAACCAGTTATGGTTCAAGAAAATTTACATACTTTTAAGGATTTTACTTATGTCACTGAAACTATACCAGCTTTCCAAGAAAGAAAATACTCCTAGTTTTTACAGGATTTTTTCTGTTATTACAAAGAAATTAAATTTTGCTCGGGTGACAACAAAATATTTTTGGAAGCTCTGGGAGAAATGTTAGGTAAATTATGTATTCTGAAGCTTTGTTTCACATATAATGAAGCAGGGTTTAGGCTGGTGTAATTGAAAGGGCTAATGAAAAGCATAGGGCTTAAGAAAAGCTGCTCAGCAGAACTCAACATAGATTTTTCACAAAGATTTTCCTTGTGTCGTATTTTTCAGAATGAGTTATAATCATCAAGATAAAGGGATTGCATGACTCATTAAAGAGGCTAGAAAGCTTATTTTCTGTTGGTAACACCTCAGCCATCTTCTTGAAAGACCTTGCACTGTGGTAGTGAGATTAATCAACACTCCTTGTTCTGTTTGTTTTGGTCAAAGGAGGTCTGAATTACACACAGGGCAAACACTCATGAATTTACAGCAACAGATAATGGTATGCTACTGGAAACTAACAAGTGGTTTGTCTCTAGCAAAGGAAGTGTAAAGAGGGTGAAAATTAAAGAAAAGAAACTTGAGGGAGGAGGGAGGACCCCAGAGAACTAATAGTGATGAGGTCATTGGAAAGTGAATCTACCCATATCATAACATAAATAAATATACTGTGAGGTAGAAGCTTAGTAGTTTTGCAATATGCCAGTGCCAAGAGACACACACAATAATCCAAAGAACCTAACTGTTGATTATGGGAAGATACCCATCAGCTTCTGTTTAAATCTCCTTCTAGTGTGTGCATCTGAATTAAACTTGGTTGGAAACAGTAGCAACTGACAAATGCTGGTTTGGTCTGAAGCAACACAGAACAGATCTGTAGTACAAATTCTTACAAATAGATACTCCTGAGCTACCAAGAACTCTTCTTTCATGGCAGTATGTAAAGACTCAAAGAAGTATTTTCCATGCTAAGAAGCAGTTATTTAGCACCCAGATCTCTGTAAGATGAAAAGGACAAAATCAAAAGGTCTTTATTTTGTTGTTATTCAGTTCAGCTGACAGTGAAGGAACATCAGACTGAGAAACAGTAAGTCAGGAACAGTATCTGCAAAAACAATCCTAGCTCACTCAAAGATCTGCCATGAAGTTTATAAGGAAGAGGGGCAGGAGGAAGTATCTTGTCTTTAAACACAGTGACATTTTTAAATGTTCCTGTATAGCAGATCTACTTTTATCTCAGAGCCCTTGCTTTTTTTTTTTTCAACATAGCCACTCTTTTATCATTTGCACTCTGTCACTTGCAGGTTTAAATGTAGTTAGTTGCATCCCCTTTTTATTTCGCACAATTAATAACACAGATTGTCTCTTTACATCAGCAATTTCCAAATGTTCTCCATAGTGTGATCTGTCCTAGAGCTTCATCTGTTTTGTCAGTCTTTCCACCATATCCTTTCCAGCCCCTTGCCTCAAAGGCTGAATTTTGCTACAGCCTACTAATTAAGAGGATTACTGAAGCAGAGAAGTATAGCAAATTTGTTTAAGATAAATATCATCTTGGCCCAGTGGTAATTCTGTCTGAAGGGAGGAAGAAAGCTGCCATGAGCCATTTCCTAAGGGATACTGTTGTTGCAGGTGGGACCTATCTGAAGTGGAAGCACTAACCTCTTCCCAAAGGGCCCTGTGGAAAAACATCTAAGTTAAACAGGATCTGTTCAGATTATCTGTCTGATTTCACATTTGCTAGAGCTTGGGAGCATATGGAAACAGGTAACATCTGCTCTACTGCAATACCAATCCTCCTGGGCTGAGGCATCCAGTCCTTAACACACTCTTTGTCAGGGGCTGGTCTTGGTAGGGACTGGGAGGGAAGACTTCATCTCTTATGTTGATACAAAGCTGCAACAACAGGGCTTTTAGATATATTAATGTAATGTAGTTAATTAACAACATAGATACAGGAGTGAATGGATCTGTTGTAACAATGCTCCTGCTGCCCTCCCACACGGTAGCAAAGCACTCTCATAGGCTGTGGCTGCAACTGGGGTGTTGCTGGGTACACTCAACTGTGTGTTCCTGTGTTTATCCTGCTGTAGTGTTCCCTCCTCTCTTGAACATTTAAATGGTTTGTTGCATGCTTAACTTGAAGCACAAATTCAGTGCCATTGAAGCTGTTAGCCCTCTTGCATTTTTTTGTTTGCTTCCTTAAGTCAGGATTTCCCCCAATGGAATTGTGTTAAGCCTTATTTTGTTCAGGCCACTAACCATTTCAAGATTTCTTCACGCATTTTGTGAACCTATTTCTGCAAGTTGATGAACAACCAGGAAGCCAGTTTTCCTGTGGGAATTTGGGAAAAAGAAAAAAAACCCACCAAATATTGCTGCATGGTCAGGGAAAGAAACTTTGAATGAACAACTAAAGTAATTGCCCTGGAAAGATGAAATTCATCGTTGCATCCAGCCAGTCTGGCAATGGAAATAATTTATATCATAAAACCATGAAATATTACCTGTCATAAGTTATTTTGCATTAGTTTAATGTAAAATTGCCTATTAGGGTTATCAATAAGAGTCAGAAGAAGCTGATTTTTCTACAAAGAACTTGTAAACTAAAAAAGAAGCAAATGCAAGTTACATATGAGAATTCTTGTGATTAAACATTTTAAGTGTGAAAGCAGAGAAACTGGTAAAATCTGTTAACCCTTTTACTGAAAAACTGAAAACATTTTTGGAAGGTATTTTTCATGTAGAAATATGTACTATTTTTCTTTAGTAGAATGATGTCTTTGAGCTTTGTACAGGTGTACAGCTATGCATACTATCAAACATCACCATCTCAACTCTAATCCTGTCTTGGAGCCAGTGGAGGTTTTTTGACAACTTCCTTCTCTGCTTGTCTATGTTTTATTGAAGGATCAGTTATTTCCTGTTATGGCACCCAAAATACAACAGTTTGGACAGATCACACGTATTACAAAAAGCCTGATATACACACCGATTAAAGTAGGAGACTGCTTATATAGCATGCAGTTTAGTAAGGAGACTAAATTCTTAGGTAATTAAGAAAACCCATAAGTCCACGTTAATCAGAGATGTAGTGCTCAAGGTTACAGGCCTTCTTCCACCATGTAAATTGACAGCAATGGGGATTAAAATGCAAAAAATTAGGAGAAGTAGTTTAAAAAAAGTACAAATCAAGATCTTAGACTAAATGTGTAATTTTGTCTTTTTTCCTAGCTCTCCAATAATTCTTCCAAGTAATATAGATCTACTCTTATGTATGTGGATACTTATTAAATCTTCAAATGATTCTTTCTTCTTCAGAACTGACGACCTCTGAATATGAGAAAATGTCCCTGAAAAGTGACATAAAAATGCATATAAGTAAATAATTTCCAAACAGCAAAGAGCAGCTGAATATTCAGTTTCCCACATCCATGTTTCCTCTGCATTTTGCTGTTGCTGGTCCTCATTTTATCAGCATCGCCCCCAAGCCTCTTGCTCTGGTGATAGCTATGTCCCTCCATTTTTAAGTTGCCTTTCAGTGGCAAGTCACTTTGATCTTTTCCCTCAGTATGGACCTTTTCCTTTAGTCTTCCTATAAGACTCTTCTACTTATAATTAGCAGAATCAAAGTACTTAAGTCTGCTCAGAATCCTACTGACTCACTGGCTTGTTCTCAGCCTCCCTGCACAGTGGGTGAGATCTCTCACACTGTCAAGCAGCACATTTGTTATTTCCCTGAGGAACTATGGGGCATTTTCTTTGCAATGATCTCTAAAAGGCAGCAGATTGGTTTTCTTTCTTTTAGACATATTTGTCTTCTGAAAATGTAACTGGTTAAAACAATATCTGCTTATTTACCAGACCTCAAATGTACAGTAGCCCTTGCCCCACTACCCTCCCTGGCACCCTGCAGAACTGGGAGCAAATCAGGCCTGCCTTGGGCCAGGAGCAAGGGCTGATCTGAGCCCAACCACCTGCACCTGTGCGGGAGCTGGGCACAGCTGAGGCCACTGAGTGGCAGGGGGCGGAGAGACTGCTGAGTAAGGAGAGAAGGGGCGGGGGTGCCTCCGTTCTTCAGGTGTTTCTGGTGGGGGGACATGGCTACGTGGTGTCTTGAGGAGACTCTTCTTGTACACCTGCTCTTCAGGAAGATTTGCCGTGAGTACAAAAGCTATGTTTTCCTTGTGGTGCTAGTCTTATATTGGTTAAGAGTTGTTAAAACTGTAACGTGACTACAGTGTTTTAATGGATTGGAAATGTATTTGTGAAACCTGCTTTTTCATAGTGTTTGGATTTTGTTAGGGGAAAGGGATGAGTTACTAAAGATAGCCTGGTCAGGTAACTGAAAAACTCTCTCTGCCTGTCTACTTAAAGCTGATTAACACTTCTCTGTGGAATATCTAGGGAAGTTGAAATGCTGCTGGGTTAAGTAGGATTTTAGGTGGATTGAGACAGTCAGATTACTTACATTCAGCTGTTCCAATTTTTGTGGTCTTTTCCACGGATTGTGTGGAGTTTAAGAGTATCTTTAGACTGTGAGTCCAGTCAAAAGCCTGGAGGGACTAGACTGATCCAGAAAATAGTGTTTGAACCTGTCAGTCTGGAACTGGGCTACTTCTCTCACTTCTTGGTGCACACTTGAAGAGAATTGTTTCCCAGGAGGATCAAGTATGGGTAACTGTGGAAGTGTTTCTAAGATGTGACAAAGCAGGTTTTTTTTGGTACTACTCAGAAGCTCTTAGCAAGGGCTTTGCTAGGTGTTTTTGCTTGGAGAACTTTTTTTTTTCCTTAGAAAAATTCCTGATACTCAGTCTTCACCAGTAGGATTTATCAACTAGTTCTGAAATATAATGCTAATAGTAACACCTCAATATCAATATTTCTGTGCCAAGTCCAGATTTCTGTCTTGCTTTTCCAATTCAGTGATATGTTTAAGGAACTACAATGAATGCAGTTTCTAGATTGCTCCTCATTCCTGCTTTATGATTCTGTTTGCAATTAAAAAAACCCAAAAAACACTAACCCAAAACAAACCACAAACATATTGAAGAATAAAGTTATCAACTGTTGCAAAAGTAGCAGAATAAAGCAAAAAAATTTCCTTTATTTTTGGATTTCTAGAACAAGCCTACTGAAAGCTATTTATCCGTGCCCATGTGAATGTGAAGTACACAAGGTGATTTAAGTGCTGTTAGTGCTGCTCATGGGGCTGAGAAAACAGGCTTCTACCTCTTTATGCATAAGTGGTAATTCTGTTCCTCATCATTTGCTGAATGATTTTTAGCTGCAGTTGTTACCAATTGATTTCTACTTTCACTGATGAAATAAGGCAGTAGGATCACGGGTTACAAAGATTAAAACACCTGGCTTTGTTAAGAAACTTGGATGAGAAGTTAGATAGCTCCTTCAAAAAAAAAAAAAATTAGGCTGTCACTGCTATAAGCTGCCTGCTAGAGACTGATGTTAATCAGTTGTACAGACAAATCAGATTAACTGATTACAATTCACAAAACAAAGAGGGTGTGAATACTTCGTATTGTATAAGAGTAAACAAAAGTTAGAATTTATCATAAAACCCTTATTTGATTCTTCAAAATACATCAGACTGTTACTTTTATCTTGACTGGAACAAAAGCTCTTTGTTTAGGAAAATCACAGTGTGATATAGATATGACGTGCCAGATGTAAACAAAAGGCTAAGTGGGAGTTTAGACAGTGATATTCAAAGCTGCCATCCTAAACAAAGATAATCTGGTGCTTTAGCCTTTTTTTTTGGTGGGTTATCTCAGTTTTTAACAATACTACTGCCTTGTATGTCTAAAGCTGCATTCTGTTTGCACCCAAAAGTGCAGCAGTCTGGTAAGGATTCAGCAACTTGTTGCTTTTGTGATGTCTGAGACCACTTGGAAATCAGAAGTGGATTCTGTACTGTATGCCAACACAGTAAAGATCCAGTCAGAGCTCTTTACACAGCTCTTTAATAGATTCTTTGCACACTCATATAGGATCCACTCCTTGCTTTTAAAATGCAGGTAGTGGTTGTTTGACTTGTAGTTTTGAAACGGACCCTGTGTGTGTGAGTTTCTCAGTCTGAGGGGATTGATTCAAACTCAACTCCTATCTCCTAGCTTAATGTCCAGGATATTGCCTGTAGGTATTAGTGTGAAGACCTCTCACTCCTTCCTATCCAAAATTCTAGCTTTCAGTAGTCAAAAATATTTTAGGTTTGTGGGCTAGAGTGGGACCGTCCAGTGGTATATTGTTCCTGGGGTGTGAGAACCCTGACTTTAAGTTCACTTTTCAGACACACTCTAATGGGTAGTTGCCCAGAGAGGCTCTTCATTATTCCATGAACATTTCCACCAAACATCTTAATAACCAAGATGCTGCTTTAGGAAGTGGAGATAAGGGTCTCAATGCATTGAAGTGTAAAGGCAGTTCTGCCTTCTCACTGTGGGCCCGATGCACTACACTGTTGGTGATAGCAACAGCCCTTCTACCTCTGCATTAAATTATAGCACCTATCACTATCTGAAAGTGGATATTCTGCAGGGAAGGATACATCTATTGGTAGCAGGATCAGAACTGAAGCCTTGGAAGGGACTGAGATTTAGGAAAAGCTATACTGTATCTTCGTTCTGTGAATGAGGAGGGTAAGTGACATGCATATGGAGAGGGGTCTGGGGGTTCTTTTCTGGGGCTGGGAGCCTGGAGACTAGGAATTGCAGCATTTAGTGTCACAGGTAGTGGTGTTCTTCCTGGAGCTGTCGTTGTGTCTGAAAGCCTGCACACATCTAAGTCCTAGGTCTGTTTCCATTGTGTGTTGGGTAAAGTTACCAGTATGGAAATGGAAAACATCTAGTGGCTGACTGCTAGATGGCAAGTAGATGAACCCTCACCCTTCTGCTGAAAGACTGCCACTCTCGCCAACAGCACCAGTGCAATGCATTCCTCTCAGAGTGGGGAATTCAGAACTAGCCTATTCATAGCACAACAGTGATAAAAATGCTGGTGTGGAAAAATTTCTTGGTATATTCAGTTACTGAGCTGCCTTCTTTGTTTGAATCCTCCTGTATAATGCTTTCTGCTGCTTTTCCTGCCCCATCAAAGAGAAACTTAAAAGCTGTTGTTAGAATTCAGATTGTTTGGAGGTCAAATTTTTTACTGAAATCCCATTGAACATAAACATAGTTCTGCACTTGACTGGGAAGAGTAAGGGGTTTTTGCACAGCACTGTCCTATTACCCCATAACACAATAAGCCTCAATCTCTTTTCTTTCCCACTAGACTCTAATTCTTGCCCATTAGACACATATTAAAGAAGCAGTGACCTTGGTTTCTCCCTGTGAACTGAGAATGTAGAGTAGCAATCTTCTGCTCAGCTTCTGCCAGCTGCCTTCTCCCTAGGCCATGGGTTCTGGAGAGCACACAGTCCACGTAGATATCCCAGAAGAGCTGAGCCAGATCCCAGAACAAAGCCCCATGCTTCAAGTTCTCTGAGGATTTCAGAAAGATCATGAAGTCCCAAAAGCCACTGACAGAGTCAGAAATGCGAGGCTCCCTCATCTCTAGTAAAACAGCTGAGGAGGATTCCCAGCACTGGGGGTCTGCCCGCCCAAGAGCAAGTGGATCAATTTGACTATGGCAGAGGAAAGGTGTCAGACAGAACACTGCTATGAGTAAGAGAGAGCAGGTGAGTCTCATGGTACTGTGGATTCTTCCTCTGCTTCCAAGATCCATTGTGTCACTGAAATATAAGAAAACCAAGAGAAGCTGAAAAAGTCTCGCTCTTAGATGTAGGAATAAAGTCCTGGTACCTTACATGATATAGAAGGTACTCAGATATCGTTTCTCTGTTCCTTAAAGATTTGTGTATGGTTTTTGCATGTAAATAAATACTAGAGGAGTTTCAATGCTCTGTGCAGCAGAAGCATGTGTAAAAATTTCTTAATCATCCTCAAATCTGTGTGATGAACTGTCTTATCAGGAAGTCCTTAATATTGAAAGTATCTGTAAAGCCTTTTTTGCTTTACAGATCCCTAATCTTTTTTAGTAAAAATCTATTCCTTTTTACATAATTTAAACCTTTAACCAGTCTTGCTTTTCTCAAAATTTTCTGAGCCCTTTAAAATAGTCTTCAGAATCACAAGGATCAGTGGACAGCAGGTGGAAAATTTTGTTAAAAATGTGTTTTAATGGTTCCATTGACCATGAGTGTTTTACCTGCTAAAATGCAAAACAGCTCTGAAAGGCAGGTATAACAAAGCCATCACATAGTAGCTGTATTTTACAACATGTATACCTGCATATAGAATCATAGAACAGTTCAGGTAATGGACCTTTAAAGGTCTCTAGTCCAACCCTTCTGCCATTAGCAGGGATATCTTCAAACACATCAGGTTGCCCAGACCCTTGTCCAACCTGACCTTGATTGTTTTCAGGGATGGAGCATCCCCCACCTCTCTGAACAGCCTGTTCCAGTGTCTCACCACACTCATTGTAAAAGATTGTTTTTGTTATGTCTAATATAAATTGACCCTCCTTCAGTTTGAAACCATCACCCTTTGTCCTACTGCAACAGGCCCTGCTAAAAAAGCCTGTCCTCATCTTCCTTAGAGGCCCTCTTTAAGTACTGGCAGGCTGCAACAAGGTCTCCCTGGAGCCTGCTGCTCTCCAGGCTGAACAGCCCCAACATTCTCAGCCTTACCTCATAGGAGAGCTGCTTCACCCTTCTCATTGTTTTTGTGGCCCTTCTCTGGACTTGCTCTAACATGTCAATGTCTTTCCTGTGCTGAAATATATTTATATATATTAAAAAAATACAGATATCTATTGCAGATCACTAAGAATTGTCAGTTTGTTTAAACTGAAATTTTCTAAGTAGCATCTATAATGGATGGGTAGAAATTCTGAGAATTATAACCTTTTGCTGACAGAAAGGCCCAGTTGTCTCCATCAGATTTCATTTCCAGTTTGTACTTCTCTTGTATTTTCTAACATGCTTCTAGCATTTCTGACATGGTAACAGGTTTGGGGGTTGTTTTTAGTGTAGCTCATGGCATATGGAGAACTTCCCATTTGTGGAAATCAGCAACATCTGAGATCAGCATTTAGGACAAAATTTTTTTAAATGGATGTGCTGATCTGCTGAGTATTCATGCTTATGCATTTTCAGTTTGATTGTTGGGGGTGGGGAAGCTACTTCTCTTAATGAGCTAGGTAATTAACTGGCTTTTTGTGTAGAAAGTCTCTTCCGTGAGTGATCATGAAGAAATGTTCCCTTGCTATGTGAAGAAAAATGCCAAAAGCAGGATATGGATGTACAGAGGGATTGTACATAAAAGGTAGCCCAACCACAGCCTCTGTGTGAGACTAGGGGAACATACTTCATTGTAGAGCTAAAGGACTCTTCAGAGATTTCAGTCCTAGCAATGCTATTCTTACCTAGACCCCTGTTTGGCTACCTGGTCAGGTTCTGGGAACATTTTTGAGGTATTCAGACTTTATTCCCCAGCTGCTTACAGTCAAATTTTAATCTGAGTTGGGATCTTATGAAAAGAACTGGCTTGACAGCCTTGGATCTGTACATTGCATTTAAGGAATAAGAGGGCCAGCTTGCTCTTCCCACACTGCTCTGCCTTGTGGATGTCATTTATGACAGTGGTGGTAGTAATCGGGCTGTCTTCCTGCTGCTCCCAAGATCCCCAAGAAACATCATTCTTCTGTATCCTACTCAACAAGGCATGCTTTGATTGCTCTCTCAGAAGCCAAAAACATCCTGTGAGTCACTACTTTATTCTTGTTTGTGCATCAAAGCCCTTCCACTGGGCACAGACACCCATGTATACATGCTAGGCAGTATGCACATATCAGTCTGTTTACTGAGACTTTTTCAAGGGACATAATTAACTTCATCAAGTTTCTGGTTTTCAAAGCAATTTAGCAATCTCAGATATGACCATGGGGGTGGGGAGACAGACATAGGACAGCAGTGGTGGGGAGTCCCAACAACAGATAGTATTATTAGCATGTTTTAGTATTATTCCATTGTTTGAACTAAATAATAATATTAAAATCCTTTAAACGATGGGTCTGTGACTTTGACAGAGCCCATCTCATTTGTACAAGTTAACAGCTGAACTGGTTGCTTTGCATTTTCTGCTTCCTAGCACCTATCATAAACTTTTAAAGTTACGAAACTGGGTAAGACAAGGGTACTAGATTTGTCAAAACAAAGGGACAGCCCTGGGCAGGGAGCTGGTAGGGCATTAATATGAGAATGGGTGCCCTTGAAAGTATGGTGTGAATGGCATTAGTAGGGGCCAGTAGCAAAGGCCACTAGTCCTTGGTCAGGTCAAATTCAGGCAGCATTGTGCTGTTAGTCTTCAACAAGGTTCAAGAATGTATTTTTTTAGACAGTTGAGAGCTGGAGGGGATGCTCAGGAAATGCCAGATTTCATTAATATCTTACCTGTGCATGTGATGAATGCTTCCATGTAATTCCTCCCCTATGCCCTCCAATCTTTAGGTCTTTCTGTCCATACACTGAAATTTGTGTGTGAGTGCTATTTACACTTCTTAGTTCTGACTTTTCCCGCCGTCCCCCCCCTCCCCACCTTATCCCCGCTTCTGCTTGCAGTTTAGTCTCCCGCTCCACTCCCTGTCATGGATAGTGCCTTACAATAATAATAATCAAAAAAGTTAATCGGTTAATTTTCTACTATCATTTAACTTGGAGCTCTCACTTACGAACAGTCCCTCGATCGTGAGGCTGCCGCAGCCCGTCCCGGGGCGGGTGCCCGCTCCGGTGCAGCATCCCTGGCCAGTCCCGCGCGGCTCCCGAGCCTCCGGGCAGCGCTGCGACTCCGCCGGCGCTCCCGCCACCCGCTCCCATCCCGCTCCGCTCCGCCCCGGCTCTCAGCCCTTACCTCGGCGCTCCGGGCAGGGCAGCACTCTCCGAACCCGCTGCCGCCTCCGCGCTCCTTAAGAAGCAGAAGCGGGCAGCCCCACTTAGTTTTTACGTCAGGGCTCGGGAGCAGCCCCCACCCCCTGGCCTCGGCCGCTGCTCCCGGGCACTGGGAGCTCCCTCCTTCTCTGAGCGGAGCTGCCCTCACTGCAAGTAAGCTGCGCTTTTCTGCCCCGCCTGGCCCCTTCTGCTTGCAGACCGGGGCCCTCCCGGGGCAGCCTGGTGGTCGTGCTGCCTCTGACCGAGGGGAAGGGGTGCGCAGCGGGGTGGAAGAGTAACAGACTTGGCAAAGCTGCGGCCCTCCCCTTGCCCCCTCTCTTACCAGTGCTGCATCGGAGGGGCAGGAGGGGAAGAGTAAGAGAAGAAGTCTGGCCTTGGAGCTCAAGTTGTCCAGAGCTGGCTCAGCCCTCAGGCATCTTGCTTTATGTACTTGGCTGTTGCAGATCCTTCCACCCCAGAGTAGGAGTCTGTGGCACAACTAGAGCTATTTGCTGGCTAGGTCTCAGCCCATATGCAGCTGGTTCAGCTCTCCTGGCAGTTGAAGCAGATACCCAGAGAAGAGCAGAGCCACAGAAAGCCAGTAAAGGTATTAATTGCTGCTCACTGCAGCTCAATTTACACAGCTTTACCTGAAGAAGAACTACCTTGGAGGGTTGTACACTCTCCAACGAAGGAGGTGGGTGGCCTGGCTATATTTTCCCTCCCAAGAAAAATAATGTGGTCTACCATTGTTGCATTTTCTCTCTGTAAGATTCTCAGCTGGAGCCCCTTTCCCTTGTGACCTCTGTGTAGCAGCTGAAAAAGCTCTGTGTATTGGAGAAATAGGCTAAGCTAGTAGGGAAATGGAAAGGAAACCATTGACGAAAAGGCTGCACCTCCAGTTACGTGCAGCATGGAGAGAAAAGCTTGAGCACAGCTTTACAAGTGGCAGCTCTGCCTGTGCTCACTGTGCCTGCTATGACCCCCTTGCACACAGAAAACATACAACTCAAGGAGCTGGGGCTCTGAGACTGTGCTGATAACAAGCGTTGGATGTAACTTGATTAACACCAGCTATTTGAAGCAATAGGGAAGTGAGACCATTCTTTCTGAATCATGTAGCACCTTACTCCCTGTTTGAAGCCAGCTCAGCTGCTCCAGTCTGTCCAGCTGGGCTGCAACCTATTTGTTTTTCCAAGACTTTCACTGGCAGCTCCTTTCTGTCTTTACATGTGGAACCATAATTCCTTCTCCAGGAAGCAACTGTGCTTCAGTAGCCTGAGGCTTGTCTTAGTTGAAATTAGTGGATCCACACTGGTTCATACCAGCTGGAAAATTGGCTTGAGTCACTGATTTCTCTGATATTCATCAATACCTTTATACTTTGCATTCTTTCTGTGCATCCCGTCCATGTAAATGGAGAAGCAACTTCCTTTCCTAACCCTTGATCTTGCAATGTGCCTATGGCAATAAACACTGCTTTTCTTTTCTCCTTATGCTTTATCTCCTCAATAAGCAATCCCTGTGAAAGTGTATTTTGTGTAAGTAATGCTACGTTTCACAAAAGTGCAAGGAACCTTTTGGGGATGAGAGAACACTGGCTAGAACCCTTGTAAATAGCTGTACTGTAGGACTTTGGCCAGTTTGCAAAGATTCCCTTTATTTAGCAAGAAGTGTGAGTTTGGGAATGGGGGGAATAGTGGTCACCAGCTGCTGCAACAGACTTCAAGATGAAGAGTGCAATACCTTGCAAGGGGCCCTTGCAACATGGTGGGGGAAGCCTCTCATATATAGGATCTCCAGTGTTTCTTCTCTGTGTTATAGAATATGAGCTATTCCAATAGACTTCCTTCTCCTGGGTTCTAGGGCTGAAATGATCCTTAAGGATCAGCTTTTGGTTTTCTTGGTTTCTTTTTAAAGTCTGCTTTATAGCTGATTCTGGACCCATATGCAATCCGACAATACTCCTTGGCAAGTGAGTAGCCAGTGTGCTTCTCCTTGCTTCTGTATTTGGGGTTCGAACTGGGCAAAGGAGAGGAAAGTGTGCAGGTAAGACCTGGGTGTTGTGACGGAGCCTGAAGGCAGCTCCTGGGTAGAAAAGACTCTGGGGGTGCTTGTGTTCATTGTTGGCCTGGCTGCAGGGGGCCAGAGCAGAGCAAGACTAAAATGCCACAAAGTTGTTTTTGCTGCTGTTTCTGGGTCTGTGGTGTGTTGTTCTGATGACTCTGACCCGTGCATTAACAGTAGAGCTAAATGGTAAGGAAAAGGTAAAATGTTTCTTGTGAATTGATAAGTTTCTGTCAACCTGCAACCTTTGTGGATTTATTGTGAAGAAGTGAGTTTGGGTCCCCTTCTGGGGTGTACTTTATCTGGTTTTGGATCAAGAACAATATTGGTTTCATTCCGCTCAGAATCCTGGCAGACCCAAGGGTATTGAACCAGGGGCTCTCACAGAAATGAGAATTGCTGCTCAAGGGAAATACTGCTACAGATAAAATAGCTTGCTCCACAAATAATTCCTGAGTCTACTACACTCTGCTCCCTCTGAACCAGAGCACTCATATTCTATTTCTGGGAAAGAGGTTTTTGATAATTAGATTGATCACCTCAGCCTCCTAGTGGAGAAGAACCATACAAGGATTGGCCACCTCATTCAGTTCCACACACTCCTTCAGTAAAGCTTTCTGTGCCCTTTTTAAACTATCAATAATCTTTCTTTCATTGAAGTGCATGTTATATTCCCCCCAGGAGCCAGTGTTCATGTCTTCTGTGGGTCACCATGTCATATGAATTTAATTCATGTGAGCTGTAGGTCATATCCGGAGTCATTTGCAGAAGGATATTTTTATCAAGAAAATTGATTACGTTACTCGTAGATGAGACAGAGGTTTCAGATCATGTAACACTACAGAAAGGATGCTGTTTCTACCAGAAAAATATAAAAAAGCAAAAGTTAAAATGATCAGGATATAGGAATAGGGGATAAGTAAGAAAAGTAGGAGGCCATTTCACTGGTATTTGCATTTTGAATAGGGCAAAGGTGTAAATAACTATATGCAGAGTTGCTTCCTTCTTGCATTTGCTCCCAGCAAACGTTCGGATGTTGTTTAAAATTAACGTTTAAGTTGATAGACAGTGGCTTACTGTTGCTTGAGCTAAGTAAGCATTTACACATAAAAAAACAGATTAACCACTGAGACAGCAGTGTGATGGTATGTACAGGTAGCTTGCCTGCTACTGCCATAAGCTGCCACACCTGAACACAGTATTAAGCTTTTTAAAATGTCCCACATGTTGAAAGAGACCTGTTTTAAGCCTACTAAAAAAATGCTTTACAGACATATTTTTAGCTGAAAGTTTGTGTTTTGCTGAATTGGGTTCCAGATTATTCCAGCCTTGTGTGAAACCTGGCTAAGTGACAGCAGAGGTAAAACTTATGATTCTCAGAGTGGGGAAACTCAAAGGTCTGTTAGCTTTAAATTCTTGGTACTTGGGAGAGACTTGATTTTTCTTCAAAATCCATAAAGGCAAAGTATGGAATCCTACTCTCACTTATACCTTTCCCAATTTTCTTTTAAGCAGGAGATTAAACTGTCCTTAAAATTGGTTCCCTGATAAACATACCTAGAGCTTCTAGGAAATAAAGTTAAATACTTGTTCCAAAGTCTGTGTCTATATTTTATTTATTTTTAAAATATTAGAGGGCTTTTAGTATCTAAACCTGTTTTTTTTAAACTTTTGATGTCAAGTTGTCTTTCTTTCCCCCCTTTCCCCCCCCTTATTTAAATTAATTTGTGAGAGAGGTAACACTTCTTCTGCCAAATCTATTTAACACAAGCTTTGAAAAGACATGTGGTGCAGCTATTTTTACAAGCTAAGCAATGTTAGAAAATTAATATATAGTTTTGAAAACATAATTTGGTGATATGTGACACTGTAAATGCAAATGACCTTTGTAAAGGATGTGACCACATTTCTCTCTGGACTAAAACATTCCAAGAAAATAAGAAAAAACCCTGAACTGATTAATATAGTACATTAAAAGTTAATTGTTCATGTCTTTTGGGCAAGTTGTCTCACACTAAGCATCCAGTTAGAGACCTTCTGATTTACTTTAATGGCATTCTGGATATTTTTAGCCAGGCAACTATTAATTTTTGAATTAAGGGATTCATTGCCATTTGGGTGCTGGACTGATATCAACATGTTCCAGAATAAAGTCATTGGTTCTTCCTGATTCAGCCCTCCTGCTTCCTCATGTACTCACTGGCAATAGAGAAACCCTTCTCACCTTCAGCACTCCAGGCAGACAGGACAGTCGCCCTGGCTATGTCACAGTTCACAGAGCAGTTCACTGAAACATGTTTTCAGAAAACTGCCACTAACATCTAAGAAAACAAGGCTGTTACGGGATCCGTTTCTTCCAGGGATTTACAGCCAAACCTTCTAGGGAAGAAAAGCATTTTCACAGTGTGTTGTTTCCTGAAGCCGAGTAGGATTGCAGTGTGGCATCTCCTGCCTTTTCTTGCTCTGAGGTTCTTTCTTTCCCGCAGCTCTTGGGAGAAAAGGGTGTTTGAGCATGCTTGCCTCAGGGCAGCTGCTGTGCCATGCCAGTGGGCTTGCCAAGGAGGGGTGCCAGCTCTGCCACTGTCACACTCATCCCACAGCCCAGACACTCCCCTGGCAGCCAGGACCTGATGCTGGGAGCCTGCACATTCCCAATTGAAGCTGTTTGGGCAAAATATTCTTCAAGGAGAAACTGGAGCAAGGGGGGATAGCAAATAATTTAGGGTCAAGAAATAGGTTACAGGAGATTCTGGAGAGTAATAAGGACAGTCTGTCTTGTGTGAAAGGGTGTTGTGGGATCTTTGGCTCTCTTACCTGCTCATTCTCAGACTGTTTGCTGGACTATCTGCTTTACTCTGTTCTGCTACTAGTTCCTACTAGCGTTCCTTGGCATTTGTAAAGTACTTGCAATTCTTCAGACCACAGATGTTAAGCCTTATAAGTACACTACTGCTGTTGTCAGAGGAACAAGTTGGGCGTTTTTTAATGTGCAAGATCTGTCATGAATAATATATTGGCAGGGAAATCTGCCCCCTTGAATGATTTTCCTGAGTGAAGTAGTACAAGCTCTGCTATTTAGATTACTTTGATGAGACAAAACCCATACATTAGCAGTAAGGAACCATGTGACAGAGGCAGATATAACATTGGGATTTAAAAAAAAAAAAAATATATATATATATATATTTTTTATTTATTTTTTAATAGGTCAGGCCACTCAACCTTTGAGATTCCCATTTTTATTTCACAAATGTCCCTTTTGAAACCTGTTCTCAAAGAGGATGCTACAAAGGTGATACTGGACTGGATTTCTACATAGTAAGTTTAAATTGGAGCTTCTGAAAAGATTATAGTTTGATTTAACAAGGTCCTTTCTTTCCTATCTTATTACTGATTAGGCACAGTTAAAAAGCTGCATGTTTCATGAAGATTATAGTGTTTTTGAATACTTGGGGAGGGGCGCTATCTCAAACTTATCAGCCAGCCAGCTCTGCCTAAAACCAGTGTTCCCTGGCCTAGGTGCTAAGGATCACCTTTGAGTACAACAGTTCCTGTCCCAGAGATCTTGTGTTTGAAGTAAAAAAAAGCCCAGCCAAATCAGAGGAAGGAAAACTGAAGCAAAACTGTAATGGGACCTGAATCTTTTAGCTACCTGCCCAGCCCTCTGACGCAACAGCGCACAGACAGGGTTCTGTAGTGTAACGGAATTGTTCCTTTCTTTCTGCAAATGAGGCAATTTTCAGTCTTGAGTTCAGGACCTCCTCATTACACAAAGCAGAAGTTAAAATCTTTAATTTCCTGAAGCTTTTCAGTGAATGCTGGAGGGCACTAGAATAGTTCAGTTTCTTGGAACTGCTCTCTCATTGCACAGGAATCCTGGTCAGGCATTCATTGTCTGTAAACTATGTTATTGTTAACAATATCTGTAAGAGTAACTTAATAATGGAGCAAGTCTTAAAATAGCAATACAGAGTTCAGATGTGCCTGAAAGGAAACAGGGGAGAAATGACTGACTCCAAAGGAAACAGGGTTGCTTGTGCACTTTGCATCCATCTGATTTCATTGTTGTGCTACCCTTAGAGATGGGCATGTTGACAAGGGAAATGGTCTGGGGAGGAAATGGATGGTCAGAATATGTCAAATGCCAGCATAAATATATGAATGGAGTATGGAGGTTTAGAACATGGTCCTTGTGTTTTAAAAGTAACTTGAGCCTTCTCTTTGAAAGCATAGATTGAGACTGCATAACAAGACCATGAGGACCGCTACTGCAAGTTCTGTACAGTCATCCTCTAATTATACAGCTATTGGTGTGTTTTGGAGCAACCCAGACTGCTATAAATCATGTTTTTGGAAGAGGTCCTTGCTAGGGAGATAAACATCTCTGTTTACATAAACTGAAGAGATGAGTGGAAGCATTTTTGTGTGACTGCACTAAGGCTGAAAATCAGGCTTTGCTATAGACAGGTGGAGTTTTAGGTGTCCCCAGTGCTGCTGCCACAGCTCAGCCCACTGACCAGTGGAAAATGGGGGTGTATTGTGCCAGTAGAGTCTGGGCACTTTCTTCAGCTTGACAGCACAAGGTGCTGTTCAGCACAGCTCCCATCACCTTTGTGCATGGCTCCTTAGGACATTGTCAAAGCTGCAGGCTCACAGGAAAATCAGTTAATGCTGCTGGTGTCATTTCCTTTTGTAACTCTTGAGTACAGAAACTTCTGCCCTGGCTGGGCTGCAGCTCAAGTAGCCAGCTGGGAGGGGAAGAGGGGGCTATTTCTCTAAGAAAATAACTCTGCTGTTACAAGTACTGCGAATTACTTGATTGTGCTGAAGTTCCAAAAGGCATCCAGGTGCCCCATTACCTGGATAAAAAAATGGGGATAGATCTGTTCAGTTTTCTGCAATACTAAATATTCCTTTCTAGGAACAATAAAGCTTTTGCGTACTTATTAGGAGTGCTTCACTGCGCTGTGAATCCATAGTATCCTGAGTAATATGTATGTGTGTTGAGAAATCCCCTCTGAAGAGCAGGTACATAGTTGATAATTAAAACTTCAATAGTCCAAAGACCCAATCTATGGAAAAACTGTCCGGAATTAATAAGGTTGGTGCTTATTCTATTTGAAGGCAAATTGTAAATTTATATCTTGGATGTCAAGTGTGAGGGCAGCATGCATAAGGATATTGATTCTTGTTTCCAATATGCACAAAATACTTTCAGAGGAGTCAAGTGGGGAAACTGGGAGCTGTCAGTTGTTAGCCTGTGCTTCCTGCAGTTTGTATGGAAGTTTAGCACAGCTGTCATGAAGTTACCATTTTAAAATTTCTCTTAAGGCTTATGCAAATAGTACTAGGTTTGAAGTATTTAGACATGTTTCATTCTTGAGAATAAACTGATCACCATCTCAGCTGGAGAGAGGAAACCAGTCAAAAGTAGTTTGGTTGTGTCATGTTTTGGCTGAACACTGTCCAGGTTAGACTGTGGAGAAGCAGCATGTTATGTGTGGGGACACTTCCTTTCTGCACAAGAGTCAAAACAGATGTTATAAACCAAAGCATGTTACCAGTGTGTAATGTAAGGAGTATGTCATGTGCTCGCCTTTGTCACCAGTTAAAATACACCTTTAGTAACTAGCCCTTCTCTCTGGACTTCTCTGTGTAGTGCAGATGCAAACATTGCTTCACAGTCTCCAAAGCAAATTCAAAGCCTTTAATAGTTGGACTGATGGCTGAGTAAATCTGTGAATGTATTATATATAGTGGTGAAGTGTTGTGTTTATGAAGTGTGACAACTGGACTTGGACCATGTAACATGCATTTAAGTTCCTCCATGCTTTGAGTTGCCAGCTTTGATGGTGAGATTCTTATACTGGCTCAGAAAGTGCTCCACTAAAGGATGGCCTGTTCCAGTATTACTGGTAAAGATGAGGGGTATCCCATGACTTATGAGAAAACCAGGCTTTTTTAGAAGAACAATTTAATAAGAACAAATCAACTGACACTTGATTATGGGTTTTCTGAATTAGAGAATTCAGGATTATGCTGCCCACAGCAGTTTGTGGTTGTTCAGAAATAACACCTTAAGTGGCTGGTGATGCTGGTCTGATGTGGAGTCCTTATACTTATCTAGGGGTTGTGGCCCCTCTTGTGTTACATGTTCCCACTAAATAACTTATTGCACAAGCCTACAAAAACATGCTTGATGAGCTGTGAACAATAAATCACTGAACTGAATTATAGTACGTGCAGCTTTAAGATAATGTTTTTGTAACCTTTTGCTTTCAATCGTACTGGTTTGAGCATCTCTACTACTAAAATTCCTAGTTACCTTTTTTTTATTTAAGCTTTCCATGGCCACTTAAACAGTCTCTGTGGTATTACTGATGGATGATTCATGTTAATTTAACTTTTCAGCTCTTGTAGGTGGGAATCTATAGTAAGTGTATTTCAAACAAGAGGGGGTTTTGAGTTTGCACAACATGGCTTGTTGTTGTGTTGGTTTTGTTCATGCTAGTAAGTGCCCCAGCAAGATTGCTCTTCAGTGTTTTGTGCTGAATTGTGAAAGTTTTCAAAAACAATTTTAAGAATTCTTTCTTGTAAAATCAAAAGCAGGTATGCATCTATCTCTGTATTGCTTTTCTATTCATATGCTGCAAAAGACTTAACTCCTATTTTAAGGAATCACTGTCTATTCTAATTATAGCCAAAATGTTGCATGTTCATATTGAGTTTATAGATAAATCCTATATTCAAATGACAGGAAATAAAAGTAGATAATAGTGGCTCCATTAATGAGAGTGTTTGCTCACTCTATAGTTCTAAATGATAAATGTGCTTTCATATAGAACCTTGGTAGATACTAAGAGAAAAGTGTATTTTGTTTCCCTGTCTGGAGCTGGAGAAAGCAAAACAATATCAGTAGTTATCTGGTAACTGTGACATGCATGCATTTAATTTTTCCAGGCTGGCTGCACTAGAGTTAGTCTGGCAAAAAAAAAAGGGAAATTGAGTTTCATTCAGTATTCCATTGAAGTGATGACCATAGCATCTGGTTGTCATGATGTGATTATTTAAAGAATATTCTGAAGGCCTTATTGTGGACTTCTTGTAATTATATAATCCAGATCTTTGAGCTGGAAAAGGCTTCTTTCAACTAACAAAAGCCTCAGGTGTCACTCAACTCAGTGTAGCCAGCAGCTGGGACTGAAGCAGGCCCGGCACATCCTGGGTGCCGCGGCGTTGGTTCCATGCACGGTGGAAAGGCTGCGTGCAACGGCCTCCCAGACACAGAGCCTCACTGTGAGATTTGACACAGTTTTAGAGATCTTTGATAAAAGAAAACTCCAGTCAATTTCCACTACTACAAAGGTGATGATTCCTTGAACACAGAAATTAAATTAAACTGAAAGAATAAATAAAGGAAAAAAAAGATTGAAAATTAAAAACTACTCCATTCCATGTTCATGAGATTTTTAATACTCATCTTGCTAAGATGCAGAACAAGGACTATTGAATTTCCATTCATCAGCAGCCAACAGGATATGAATGAGTATTAACTTCAAACAAAAGCTTGATTTATAACAACATCAAGTTGTGCACTTAAAAAAATAATTACAAATCATTTTTAAAAGGAAGAGTAACAGTGGAAGCAGTAATGAATATAAAACATGACTGATTAGTCTTAAAACATAACTTCAAGTATTCTGTGGCATTTCCTCAGACATTTATCTCATCTGTTTGTACAATACCCATCTTTGCATAGTAAAGAAAAATTGGTTAGTCTCCAGCCTTAATCTGTTTCTTGAACATGCACCTATACAGCTGTTAATTTGCCTGGCAGACTTCTCTTTTAGGAGTATCAGATCAAATCAGTGAGATCATGCAGCAGACTGGAATGAGCTATACAGTTACCACAGTTTCTTGTCCAGCTGAATAGGTAAATAATGGAGCAAATGTAGAGTGGATGAAATGGAGGCAGAGTCAACCTGGTCTTCTTTTGGTGATGCTTTGTGATGAAAAAATTACCACTAAATGGATATGCACTTCCCAAAGCACAGCAAAGGGGGATGTAGAAAATCAACACCTACCAAACCCAGTTTTTTAACTGTCTACCACCACAGGAAGCACTTCAGCCTGTACCTGCTCTGAGCTGTGTTGTCACTTGTGTTGTGTACACACAGGGCAGAAAGTGTGTTCTTCCCATACACACAGTGGCTGAGGACTGGAGCACAAATTCAGTCAAGAAATTGTAATTCCTATGAAAGTGCTGGTGTAAATAAAAATGTTACTCCAGCACTGAACATATATACATAGTAGTCGGGGACCACTGTGGTCTGATTGAAAACATCACATCACACACTAACAATGTTGCTTGTGAAATGCTTCTCCAAGGTTTATTACACAGGTAGTTTATGTATATCCAGTTGACTTTACTTATTTTAATTTTTGATACCACTCATGTTTCTGTTGTGGGTTAAGCTTGCTTTGGAAGCAGAACCCAAAAAAAGTTACACATTGTGTTCCTAATAAAAGCATTTTTAGAGAACCATAATACAGTTGCAAGTATTTTTGGTTTGTCATCAGAGAAATGTCACTAATTTAATTCTGCTTGAACCCAAGCAGGAATTTTTTCAGAATAAGGTTTATAATTCCTATTAATTTCAACTACCTGTGTGCAGCACCTTTAACTTATAACGTAGTTAAGTGTAAATGTGATTGTTAAAGCTGATTGAATATATTTAATAGCTGTGAATCAAAACCAATATATTGTGAGACTATCAAAGTGAACATTATCATAATAAGAAAAATAACTGAAATGAGGCTTTCTAACTCACAGGAAAGTGTCTGCAGCATTTTCTTCATGTTTTGGCTCTTAAAGCTAACTTGGGAAATGGATTTCCATTGAACAAAGATGTAGTTAGTGGTGTTCTTACTAAACTACAACTTTTAAATTAAATCCAAAATCACAAAAGTCTTTAATTCTGATTATCAGATGCAGCAATTAAACTTCCAGTTACTTCACTTGCCAAATTATTTAAGTTTTAAGTCAAGGTTAAAAGCATGAGCCAGACTGTACAGCTCTGTACTTTAAGGGAGGCCTAAACTAGACATCTTCCCGTACCTTTCTCAAGGCAGCTGCAGCCAGGCTAGTCTGGTTCCTAGGGTCACAAGACTGCTGCCCAGGACTACTCTGCAAAAGTCTGTTTGTACAGAAGGTGTTACTAAAAGTAATGACAGCGCATCTGAAATTACATGGGATTTTGCACGTATTGTGATGGTGGCTGGCTATCAATAGCCAAGGGTTAAGGTATTAATCTTGCATTAAATTTTCAAAAGTGACATGCATCAAAGAGATACAGGGAGTGAGTTAAAAAGGTCAGTCACTTTTGCAAGCTCCTTTGAATGGATGGATGGGCAGAAGGCAAGAGAAGGATAACTCATTCCAAGCTTTAACATTTTTTGAGTATTTTAAGGCTTATTTAAGTTTTTATTTTACAGGATCTAGGCAGGAAAAAAGTAGCTATACTTTAAAAAAAAAAAAAAAAAAGCTTGGCACTTCTGTGATTAGTTTGAGAGAGTGTTACTTATACTATATTATGGAAAAATCTGTATAACAGCCCAAAAAAGTAATTCAGACTTATAGTCAATACATAGATATGCATTTATACATTTTAATTGTTTTTGGTTTCAAGCATACAAACTTTAGATCACATCTGTTTGGTGTCAGAACTCCCTGCATCTGCATGCTGTTATCTGCCTTTTTCGAGCAAGCCCAGAACATCCGCTGTACAACATGCTACAGAAAAAAAGAGGGGAGGAAAGAAAACCCAAAACCAAACCCAACATCAAAAATAGATTTACATAAAGAATAGAACCTTTTTATATGGAAATTCTTTTCTTTCATATATATATATTTATATATAATCTGTGAAAATGGTACATCAAAATCTTATTTCCATATTTACACTTTTTCCTTCTTGGAAGAATTCCATCCATCATTCACTAGCTTCCATACCCAACAGACTCCTGGCCCAGGAGACCAAAACAAGGTGGACAGCGAGCTCATGGAGGAGGGTACCCTCAAGTCCAGCAGCAGAATTCACTGCATGGCTGGAAAAGCTATTGAAGCCAGGCACTGGCTTCCCAGGGGTTTGTATTTATTGGGCTGCAGATTCTGCTTGGGGTCAGCTTGCTAACTTGGTTGTTTTTATGTGAGCCATGCAGGTTACCCTTTCAAAATTAGCTCCTCATGCCACTGGAGTCTGATAAGAAAAAGGAAGTCATGCGAACTCAAGTGAAGTTAGAGTGCCAGCAGGCTGGGAAAAGAATCTTCTGTTATTCCATTATTTTGGAACAGTTCTCTTATTGCACTTGGTCTGTGTGTCTCGTTCTTAGTTTGAGAAAAGGAAAAAAACACCTGATTTTTGAAGCAGTTTGCTTGTAACACTTGTCAGTTAATGTTAACAAGAGAACGGTGAATAGAGGAAGTATTTCCAACTTATCTCCAAAAAGGACAATGTTCTACCAACTCAAATCCCCAACATCCCAATTTTGTGTTTATAGTTACTGGTTTCATGTTCTTCCTTCCTGGTTTAGTTCCTGTGTAGCTACAGCAAAGACATCATACCCAAAATCCGGTAGTGCAAGAAGCAGCTTTTTGAATGGCATTTCTTCAGATAGGGCCTTGTTGGGTTGGATCGAACCTTCGTTTTTTGACATTTCTTCCAGGTTGCATCAAAAGGAGATGAAAAGAGAAAAATGCAAGACATTAGTTAGATATAACAGGAACAAAGTCATTGCTAAGGTCATAGTAAAGTAAAAGGCTCACACTGAGACAGTTTAACCAGTAACTTTAAGGAATAACTATTTAAGGAATTTGATTGCATGCTCTCTGTAGCATGGTAACAAGTACTGGTTTCCTTATGCAGTTTAAAGATCGTGCTGGCATACAGAAATCAATTATTTATGTAGTACTTCAAGTGGTGCTCTAAATTTGTAGGAACTTTCAGCTCCCAGTGACATGTGTGCACTAGGCCAAGAATGCATGCATTTACCCAAAAACAATGAGTCACAAGTGCCAGGAATGGCAACACTTCAGCCCACAGAGGCTTGAGTCCTCAGAGCAAGTGCCCAGCTCTGGCTACACCAGAATTTAATTTATGTGAAAGTGTGACAAAAGTGTGTGTGCCTCTGTGAGCTCTTACCACACTATTGACCGTAAGTGCTGTGAATCTTAGTAAGGTGCAAAAGACAGCTGAGACATTGCATTCGAAGGAGACTGGACAGCTTTGTAAGTTGTGTGATTAGAACTGAATGTTAATAGTGGGCAGCAAGCTCGTGACATCCAATCTCCTGCGATGTTGATGTCCTATGTCAAACAGCAAGACATTAGGAAGCAACAACAAAAGTTGGGTGCAACCTCCCCAGTATCTGGCTTTATGTGGGGCATCAAGCAAGGGGCTCATGCATTTAGTTTTACCATTGGGCATACACACCACCACCAAACCAACATGCACAAAATACAGAGTAGGAGTTCATATATTACCTAAAGCTACAGACCAACCCCTGGACTTTCAATCTTCTGCAGCCCTACTAACCTCCACCACTGCCACAACATTTATAAATACTCTATACATAAGGTTTATCTGGTGGTTTGAGACTAATGCGAAGGCAACTTCTTTTTGAGAGGACTTCCAGAGGCTGGTAATTCTTGGGCATCCTTGACTTTAGTTTTTTCCTTGGATGCCTGTGATTTGATTTGTGCAAGATGAATGCTTAAGAATTGCTGGTTTTTGAAAGAAGATTACTGTGTTCATCTTTCAGTCTTTTCCCCTCTAGGATTACTGTCCTAACGCTCCTTTGCAATGAGGCTGACATTACTTCAGTATCTCAATCCCTCTTCCTCTGAACTACAGGTAAATTTGAGATGAGGAAATTAATTTTTCAGGCCAACTTGCAAAACTGCTTGATAGGAAGTATGAATATAATAGAACTTGGTTAAATGTGAGTTAAAGGCTGCTTGTCCTGCCAGTTTCAATGGGGAGAGGACATCTGCTTCTCTTCCCTTCCACCTCCTCCTTTTAAATACCTTCTGGCATCCTTGAATTCAAGCACTACTGATGAAAAACTAATTAGTCCTTTTAAATCAACAACACACATGAAAAATCTAGGTGACATAAATTGTCCTACTCAATGGGAAGTATAACCATATAACAGTTTGCTTGAAGAGGACAAGCCCTTAAAATAGATGAATTACAGTGTTACTTGAGCTTATTTTAATTAAAGGAATTGCCTTTATAAAGTCTTAGAACATGGTAGAGAGGACAGATGCTATGCTAGCACCCAGTACAATCTAGCAAAACTCTTTTGAAAAACTCTTTTGACTTCTATCTTATCAATTCTTTTCTAACCTGATCTCCCCTACTGTAGTGTTCATTACAAACCTCATCCTGCATTCTGTGATTTGTCCAAACCATATATTTACTTATTTCCTAGTTTTTATTCAGCAGAAATACAGCCTTTGAGGAACAAGATACTGACCAAACCACTGCCTTTCTTCACTTAGGATATTCTGCTAACAATGTTGTATGAGAGAGAGAAACATATGAAGAACTAAAATAAGAGCCTGAATACGGAATATGAGGTACAGCGTCAATAAGGAAACAGTACACACATGCAAAGCTTTAACAAGAGCTGCCACTTCTCTCTGCTGCCATTGTAGCACTTCAGAGGTGGGCAGGGAGGTATTACTCTGCAGGAATTGAAATTCTACTCTGATTCCCTGACCTGCTTTAACAACTTCATACAAATTACCAACTGTTATAATACTAAAATGAAAACAATTAGTAGTCTAACTTAAATTGGCAAATAGAACAAGTCTCTCTCTTCCCCAAGAGAATTACAATGAAGGAGAGTAGGTGAGTAGCAGGTTCTGGATATTCCCACTACTTTATGGCTATGAGTTATAGCAGTACAAGGTTCCTTCTGCTATGCTTCAGTTAAATGGTGAGGTGGGGCAGAAGACTCCTCTATGGAAGGACACATAGGAGAACAACGCTGCTTCTTTCTAATCCTTTGTTGCTTTATATGGAAAGTCTTAGAACATTAACTAGTTCTTTGCCTTTAAAGTCTTAATACCTCTTTAAATAATGAGGGTCAGCCTTTCAGTCTGTAATCCAACTGGGAAAAGGGTCTCTAACAAAAAGAAAATTATAGGTGATTCTGAATCAAACAGGTACTCCATGCTACAGCACATCACTGCCTCTCTAACATGGTCATGTTTACAAACAAAAAATATTTCAGAAAAGAAAAACTGGTTTCAAAAAAGGCTGTACGTATGTAAGAAATACCTTTTTGGTCCACAATTCATGCTTGATGGAAATGCTAGTAAGGGACAAAAACCACCTTCCTCACAAAATTGCCACCAGCATTCCACTGCCTTATCTTGTGGAAACATTTAGGGTCTAAATGCAACTGCACAGACCAGTTCAACCTCAGCATCTGTTATAGCTGGGTAAGTCTGATTCCTCCATTAATCTTCCATTAAAGGAACAAAAAACCCTGCAACTCTTTAGCTGAGAACAACCACTGGAAATAGAATTGTGGCTACAATTTGCCAGTTTTGTATTCTGCTATAACAAGCAGCAGCTTTTCATGTGCATTTCCATATCACTTTTACTAGCACTGCCTCTTGGCAGCATTGTTTTGTTACCAAAATTGCTGTTACAGTCAGTAACAAAAGCATTAATTTACTTCTATAAATTACTGAAGTGAATATATGCTAGGAAAAAGTGTAGGCCCCTAGAGTAATGATTAGGTAAAAATATCCTTTCTCTGTTAAACACTGTATACTGAAACGTTGTGCAGATTTTCTGCACCAAAATGAAGTTCTTACTGCTGTCTATAAACACCAGCAGCTTTAAAGGTACAATGCAAGGCTCAACTGAGTAAAATCTACTTCTTAACAAAGTTTCCAGCTACAGCCTTTAACTCCAAGCCACCTGAAATGTCTAATGAGATTTTAATACTCCATAAAATTGTCAGTTAATGATTTTCTTTCCTATTCTGTCCACACATTAACTTGATTGAAAAATTAATCTTGGAAACACTCTTGAAAATGGAAGTTGTTTGTTGAGCTGTTTTTGCTTTGTTTCTCTTAACTTGCATCAAGCCTTCTTTTACACTTCCCCTCCAACCCCCACCCCCCACCTCAGTTCATGAACAAAGTTTGCTTAGTTGCAGCTTACGTTTGATATGGACTTGACACCACAGTACCGTATGTTCATATGAACATCTGATAACCTGTGAAACAGAAATCACATCTCCCAGTTTGTAAAGCATTAGCTACCTTCTCTCATAGTTGCAGAGACTAAATATATTACTCACTTAAAAAGGAAAAGTTACAATCCCTCTTTCCTCATCTATCCCTCCAGATCTATCTGAAGCCAAGTATCAGGGGGTCTACATGTGCTAGCCCTCTTTATGTACAAGCTGAAAAGCCTCTTCTGTTCCCCTCAGACCCCCAGAAGAAACATGCACTTCAAGCTGTGAGCTAGGCCAGGCCAGTGTATTTGAGGTTCTGCTACAGAATAAACAGTTGTATCTTGCTCTTGTGAGAAGAAGAGCCTCAGGAGGCATTTCCATTGCCTCTAAAGGATAATGAGCTTCTCCCTTTGGGCATACAAGTGACACCAGGGTGCAAAGCTGACCACTTGCGAGAGCAGTTTGAGAGGTGTGAAACACAAAGAAATAATCGACTACATCCTGTATTGTTTTAGATACAGAGAGATCGTCCTACTGCTCTGTGCAAGTTCTCAAGCTCTATGTCTGCTGGAGGCAGGGGCTGCAGTACTGATGGCAAAGGTGGCCAGGTCACAAGGCAGCTTGAAAAGACTCCGAGGGAGAACTGACTAATTCTTTTATATTTTAATGACATGTATTATGTTTTCAACAAACTACTTTGTGCAATACAAACATATCATTTAGGGATGCACACACTGTTTCTGCAAAGTCTATGAATTGCTAAGTTATGGACAAATGTCTGTTACAGTAGAAAATTCATCCAAAAGGGTAAGCTGACCTTTTTTTCCCAACAAAATCTAGCTTGGTTAATTCCCATAGGAGCTTGCAATCTTAGTGTTTCTAATATTACTGTTTTAAATGTGCATGCATTGTTGGTCTTAATAAACCAAAAATGTTAATAGAAATGCAAGGCTTGCAAAAAAATTCGGCCATAAAGCTAATTGCAGTGAAGTGCAGGGGGAAAATACCCTCAGTTCTGCAACTAACTGAAATTTTATATCTTGTTTAAATGCTTTATTTACATAAAAGACTACTAAATACTAAATTATTTTACTATTTATAAATATGGAAAATCTCAGCCATATATGAGGTACAGTGTAAAAGATACAAGACTGTATTAAAGCTACCTTGCTTAGAGCTGCCCCATGGAAACTTCTAACTACTGTAGGCTGACGTAGGGATATTTATTATACCAATAAGTGGATTTGATTTATTTAACTGAAAAGCTATAAGAGAAAACAAAACAAACCAACAACCCCAACTAAAAAGCCAGCAGCAGAAGGTAGGCCTAGTAGGAGCTGAAAAAGCTTATGAAGATCATATAGCTGTGCTTATAGGTGGATGTTTGGATACATTTTGTATTTAATATTTTCTGACTAAAGAAAATGAGGAGCAGGGACTCCCTCAGCTGCTGCATGCAGTGCTGCAGCACTTGCCAGCATTAAGTGGAAGAACAGGAATTGTTATGTCCCTCAGAACAAGGTCTTAGAGAAAAATAAATGTGGCAGGTGGTGGGTCTTCCTGAGAACAAGTCACAGGCAGTGCAACAGGGAGTACTTGTCCAGGAAAAAGGGCAAAGCCTGATTTGCTGTTCTCAGCAAGTCTGAAAGAGATTTTGAAATATTTTGCATCTATATGCATATTTAACTAAGGCCAGCTGAAACTTTGAAAATATAAGAATATAAATCAGAACTAAAACATTTTCAGGTGACCTTTGAAAGGGAATTACCAGATAAATATGATCTTAGCACTAGATTCTACTTTGATAGCTGTCTTAATCAATTAGGGATTAAGTTTTTTTTCTTCTCAACTCTGACATGAAATACGAATAGAGGCCATAGGAAATTTTCTTTGAATTTTTATTACTTATGTATATATATTTTCTCCTTGAATTATGGCTTATTTTTGTATCATGGCTTAACCTTGATTCATGTTATTGAAAAGAAATAGCAACTTGAAATGCCATGAGAAATTACTTGTACTTAATATTTCCATGATCTGTAAGGTTATAAATGCTGGTTCTAAAGGGAGATCCTTTTTACCAAATATAGACCATGCATGGAGGCAGACTGGACACTACATTAAAAGGTAAGAATTAAATGCCTGTGTACAAGACTCTCTGTTTGCTTTAATAGTCACAAGCAGAATGACTAATTGTTAGTCCTCATAGTTACAAAACACATCAAACTAGAATTGGGAGAGAAATGCTTTTGTTTTTAAGGAAACAGCTCAAGATTTCCAAATGTTCTCTCTAAACCTGAATTATTTTTTTTTTAATTATGTTCCAATAATAATTTTTTGAAAAAAAGAAAAAAAAAGTCAACCACACACAAGTTAGGACTGGTATTCCTGAGTCAACTGTGTCACACACTTGTTCCTGAAAAATACTCTGCTCCTTCCAGCACTGGCCATTTACAGGACATCTTTCATTGTGAAAAATTTGAGCAGTTGGAAAGTACTACTCTATACAAAACAAGAGATGTATCTTTTGGGGTTTTTTTTTTAATCATTGTAATCAGCTTCTGAGAAGAATGCTACTGACTGGAGGTGAAAAAAACACCTTGTTCCCTGAGTGTTAGGTGAATTTATGAAAATTTAATTAATTCTTTTACTGTTATTCAACTTTGCACCCTGATAACATTTGCTATTTTCAAATCCATTTCCTCTGCTTGTTTAGTGCACGTGTAATTTCTTTTCTTGTTTAAAACAGTTTGTTAGAGTTTAGGGGGTTAACTTGGCAATCTTGTAGCAGGAACTCAAAATTTAGTGATGTAAGCAAGAAATAGAAATGCCAGAGCCACCGAAGAGAAGACATGCGGCATTGCTTACTTAAAGCCCCATCCTGTCCCCCCAAGGACAATAGCTGCTACCAGGATGGCACCAGCGATGGAGCCTATTATAAGATTGGTGGCACTAGGACCTGTGATAAAGGATTAGGGTAAGACAGACATAAGAACCAATGACTTTATTCACATTATGTGAAGCATCTGAAGGGTAGTCAAACAGTTCAGGGAATATAGACAGCACACAAGGTGATGCCTCTAGACAGTCTCAACAAGCCCAACTTAATTTACTTTTCTTTAACAATAGGAATGAACAAAGCTGTTGGTCTCTGCATTGTGCTATGCTGACATCTACCGTAGATAAAAACTGAATATTAGACAGTGAATTCCATTGTAACTTACTCCATTATCTGCTGAATAAGCAGTCAGCTGAGGACACTAAGATATTTGTGAATAATGCCTTAACTTATAGGGAAAAGAGCAACAGCTGTATGTTTTAAGACTACAGCAAATGAGAAAGAAAGAAAAAATCAAAAAGCCCTGTCTTTTTTTCATTGAGCTCTTGAAAGGTGTAGATATTTTGTGCTGAGATAATCTAGCACCACTTGCTAATCAGAGTCCAGACCTCCCTACAATTACATCAATGCTAAATTTACAATTGTTTGACAAAAACAAAGGATTATATAATAGGGACCAAAAGTTGAAATAAAATTTTATTTCCACTAAGCTTTCCAAACATCAAAGCATCTCTTCATCATCCTCAAGAAGCTACTGAACAACAAAGTGGGGAAGGGTGGAGCAGAAAAAAAGAGCAACAAAAAGAAGCAGCACAAAATACGTTTGTGCAATTTTCTGAAGAGGGCAAGAGAACACCTAAATAAGGTTTTAATAATTGACCCCTAAGTGCTCTGTTTCCACAGGAGAGAGGAAAACTGACAATAGGCTTGAGTAACATTTGCTCTGTACAAAAACTTCCTATTGCAGTCTTTGATGTAAAACATTGCATCTGAACTGAAGGCAAAATGAAAGCAGCTCAACCAGTTCTTCT
Organism: Pardalotus punctatus; assembly: GCA_013400915.1. NCBI lineage: Eukaryota > Metazoa > Chordata > Aves > Passeriformes > Pardalotidae > Pardalotus > Pardalotus punctatus. The sequence continues at coordinate 734,810 of VZTX01005503.1, forward strand.
GCAGCATACTGCACACTTTTTGTTCAAACATTTACATATTCAGGAATAGCTTTCAAAAACAATTCTTACCTCCTATCCCCATCTCCCCAAACCAATGTTTCTACACAGCAATTGAAATGTTCCTAATGAATTTTTCTGAAACTAAGTTTGGGAGACTGTCACACAGCTAACATAAGGAAGAAAGAGGAGCAGCCAGAGAGCAGCAAAGAAAGAGCAAGGGCAGCTGCACAAAACCTCCTGCCCAGCTGCACACACTACAATAAGCACCTGCCCTAAGTTTTAAAATTTACTGCAGCCTCCTAACTTTACTGCATCCACTATGTGCTTCCCATATCAGTGCTTCTAGAGATTCTGATTAGCTAAAAGAAAACCATGTTTTAAAAATTGCCTCCTGCACTTCCTATACAAAGAATATTCAGGAATATGAATAAGTAACTTGGACTGGGAAAAAAAATAATGAGCTTTACAGATGAATAGTGTACAAATTTGACAACAAGAATCAAAAGGTAATTTTTTACAATTTGGAAGAATGTATCTTATTTGGACTTACCTTTAAGTCACACCTGGCTCAAATTAACAGGTGTGAGCATGGTGGAGGGTAAGTGCCATCCCGCAGGCATTGTGGTTGCAATTAAGGCTTGCTTGCAAGAGCAGCCTAATGAGCCTACTGAGCTACAAATCTGACTGACATCTGTGGTTTACTCTGGATTTCATCAAATGATCTCACAGAACAAAAGACTGAAAACACAGCAAGTAATTATCTGTAATAAATTTCAGAAGTCTTGAAAAATTCTAAAGCCAATTTCTTTCTAGCCATAGAATGCCATATTCCCACAAAAGAGGGACAGCAATTAACTGATAGTAACATAGTCATAAATTAGATAAAGATGTGCCACATCACCACTTTTTACATCCCTCTTCTCACTATGTTCCTGGTTGTCAAAGTCCTGGGGATGTGCATCCATGTCATAGTGCACATCTAATCACCAAACAGCAGTTTATTCTTTCAATAAAGAAAATCAGTATTGGTTTTGTTTGCTATAAATATGAAATTATTCAATCAAAATTTAAACAGAATATACTAAACAATTAGGTCTGGTTAAAAGAAAAGTATAAATATAAAAAACCCCAAGTTGGTAGAATAGGTATGATGACTAAACAGCAACCACTTATTTATGAGACTGGAGTACTCCAACTGTTGAATATCAGTTTCAAAATACAGAGATCTAAGAGGAGCACTCATAAGTCATTTTAAGACAGACTGTGCACATTAAAGGACTTAAAATGAGATTGCTTTTATGCATTATACCTTACTGTAAGGATCCATGCCTTATGTTTTAATATGCATTACCAAATAGATTATATTATTAATAAACCAGAATTTTGCTACTAGTAAAGTTACATTTATGAAGAAAAGTAAAAATCCATATGTTTCAGCTCAGTAAGCCTCTCTAGTCACAGAAATCAGGTGCTTGACAAACCAAAGTAAGAGGAAGGTTTTAATAACCACCATACTGTGGGATCATTTTCCATCCAAGCTATCACAAGATGCAACACTTTGGTGTATTTGTTCTTTCCACCACACTACTGCTATAACCTGCAGACAGATTTATCAGGAGGAAACTACTGCAGATAACTGCCTGGCACAGCACCTTTTCCTGCAAGGAAACTGCTCTGGCATGGCTATTTTGCCATCCCTGGTCAAATCCTGATACAAATCCTACTGAAGGTGTTAAAGCAGAACACACCTGTAACTTCTGTAGACTTCAGACTATTCCCTAAATCTTCATCATCATCATCAAATAGATTCTACAAGAACTAATATACACCATTTGAAACTCTGCCAGTATTCAAAAATACAAGTTTACTGCAGACTGTCCTGCAGGTAACAACTCTGGTGGATCTGATGTCTTTTTCTGCCTGTCCCTTTGCCAGCCAAATCCTCTGGTTTAAGTTATCAAAGCTAAGTAATTAATTTTTGTATGAAATCTGGACAAAAATTATTGTACCATTTTGTCCCCCACGAATCCTGAAATAAATTCATAAAGCATTAGGTAATTAAAGTTGTTTCAGCACTTTGAACAAACATTTACAATTTGCAAGTGAAGTGGTGAGGAAGGTGGAAGAAGGACAGGTCCTGGCATCAGGTTGTGAGGATCACACCCTCCTCTGCAGCCACTGATGGTAACAGCCAGCAGGGCCTGAAGGGCGTTAGGAGCAGAGAGGGAATTTGCATTCCCCACGTGCTTTCTCTAAACCAACAAAAAGTAGCAGTGGCTTGCCTTGAATGTACATTTATATCTGAAGGACCCAGAGGACAGAGAAAGACCTGATGGGATGCAGGAAAGAATGGATAGAAACAAAAAGAATGAGTCAGGTAGTGAGTGATAAAAGCAGAGGAAAGATGAAGAAAAGGTGGCATTGGTATAGAAGGATACAGGAGCAAGAGTAAGTGGTCAGGGGCAGTGGTCAGAGCCAGGTGGCTTGAGACAGCAGGTAAGGGAAGAGACAAACAGAAGGGTACAAGGCAGAATGTAAGCAAAAGGCAAGTGGTCCTCAACCTGTAGGTAAATTTTCCAGAATATGCATCCCAAACCCCTACAACTTCCACAGTCTACAGTTGTAAAATCTACCAATAAAACACAGATCTGATCTTTCTCAAGGAAATTACCTATTACCTTCTTCCTTCTCTTTGTTTTCTAATACTTGTCCTCTGTGAACATAAAGGCCTCTACTCGTTTGAGAGTCTTGGATCAGTTTTGTGTATGGACAGGTTCCTAGGGCTGCAAACTCAGACACACAAAGCACTGCCTCACTGGGCTAGAACTGCATGTGAATGCCTTTGCGTTCAGCCTGATTGGAAATCACAGACTGTCCTGCTATGAGTTCCCCTTCAGAGAGGTGCCACTGTCATGCGACAGATGCAATATATAGTACTAGTAACATGGAGAAGTTGGAAATCTCAGAGCAGCAAAATAACAATCATTTAATCTGTAGTTTGCACAGGGAATGCACAATGAAGACATCTCTTGGATGGGCCTTTTTATATGTGTGTATATATATAATATATACATAAACACAAATTTATATAAATCATAGCCATTGTTAAAATTGTGGTACTGGGATAACACTGAGGATTCCTAGTTTCCTAGAACTAGGAAAAGACACTAAAAATTTGGCATACATATTCTATACACATGAATACTATACTCCAGCACTGTGCTATCTTGAGATAACAGAATCCTAGGAACAGAACCTTCAGAAGCTTTACTGTAAAACTACCTGTCTGTATGACTATCATCAGCTTTCAACTGCCTAGCTTGATCATTAGACTGAAAGCCCTGCATGTAATGAAACAGTCCACATTACTCAGTTTATTTTGCAAAATAATCACAAAATTCCTTTCTTCCCTCCTTTTTCCTTTTTTTTTTTTTTTTTTTAATTTGGTGTAATGGAAACATTTAGACAATTAATTTTATGGTGACAATGTAAATATTCACAAACTTATTGTTTTATGCCCCACATTATCCCAGACAGGAGAAGGTTCAACACTGCATGAGCAAACCACATGACACAGACAGTCAAATCACACGACAAATACGGTCACCACAGGACAAAGCTAAGGGGGCAACACAGAGGGCTCAGGTGCATACGGTTACCTCACACACTAAGGCACCAGACAGAGAACTCAAACTAAGAAAAATGCTTACTCTATTCCCCACCCTGTGCCTCCAAAAATCACCCCCAAGGCCAGAATGGTCCCTGCCACTGCACCTATTAGCCTGTTAGCAGCCATGCTCACTGTGTGGAGGGAAAAGGGAAGAATTTTTCAGGAAATCATCACATATATGTCTGAAATGAAAACATGAAATAATTCCTCAAAGGAATACTTTATGATATAATCCACTGTTGGATAAACAATTCAAATCTCCTCACAAACCTTTGTTTACCAAATACTGGAGCTTTAAAAATTCTGAAATTAGCTCTGTTTGGTTTTCTTTGAATGCTTGCAAATATTTCAATGAGAAGTTTTTCTGTAAATTCCTTTCAGCTTGTGATTCTATTATTTATTTTAAAAGGGAACACCTTCAACCTACTGTTTATTTAAAACAGCCAAAATGTAAATAAATCACCAGTAAGAAAACTCTTTTTGATCACCAGAAACTTACTGTATCCATTAAGAAAATGAAAACTGTTTGGAAACAATTCCACATCAGGAAAAAAAAAAAAAAACCCCAATTCTTAAATTCATTCCTTTACTAATTAGTAATGCTTTTCTTTGTTACTGCATTTATCAATAGGACTCTCTGTTTATCTATATGACCTAAAAACAGGTAACATCTTTTAAAAGCAAAAACCTACCCTAGAAACATGCCTCAGATAACACCCTGGAAATTTTGATATGTTCAGATAGTCTCTATTAAGACATCAAGGCCCTATTTTTAAGGGAACTCTTTTGAGGGAAAAAAAAATAAATCTGTACCTTTCCTGTATTAGAGATTAAAAGTTTGATAGATTCATTAAGTCACAATAGACCACAAGCAAGCAGCTGAATTCCCTGTCAAATGGGAACTTTTCCAAGGGACAAGATTTTATACACATCATGCTGAATGAAGTGTGTTTTAAAATATTTTGGTAATTTTTTCCCTGTTTCATAAATATACATACACAAACACACACACACTGGAGACATAAGTTCTATATTAAAATAAACAAACACCACTCCACTAGTCAAATAAAAGACCTAATTCTGCAAATTAAACATCAAATGAAGAATCTTGTGTGCATATGGAGTCCCACTGATTTCAAAACTACTAATCCACGCTCTAAAGTAATTCAAAGTTTCTGCAGTAACCAAAACCAGCAAGAACTCTTTGTCTTCCCCAAACTGCTAGATGCTGTGTACATCTGCTAATACAGGATACAGTAGGTTGCTGAGTTTAGAGTAATTCAAGAATCATATATTAATAGCAATGTAATTAAGGACCACAATTTTTTTTTATCCTGAAATAGAGAATGGAGCCAAAAAGCAATTGATGGATGATGGAAAAGTCTGAAAAGTGCAGCAGAATAGCAGACAATTGTCAATTATCACAACAATACATAAATAAATAGCAACACTTCCTAACTACACATGTTCTAATTGTAGCAAGAAAAATGCTTGGATTTTTGGTGTGAAAAATCTTAAACCTATTAGATGAATTTTCACACCATGAGTATTTCACTTTGTTCAAACTTATGGCTAAGGAAAAACAAGTATTTTGGTTTCTGTCTTAGACTTGTAAAATGGCTTATGACATAGAGAGTAATAAAGGATGAAAACTTAATGGAAGCTACTTGAGTATGTTGGGTCATTACAACAAAGAAAACTACTACTGTACTCTTCCAAAATCTTCTCACAAAGGAATTCCTCTATAAGCATACTGAAAGAGATCATAGTAGCTCTGTTAGTGTTCAGTCTCCTAAATTCATTTCTAGGTGATTAAACATCAGTGAATTACTATAACAACATAAGAAAAATGCTCCATCTTTTGAGACCATTGAGGCACCAGGAACAAAAGCAGAGTTGGCCATTTTGCAGAGGGCTCCATTGAAAAATGCAGTCTCAACTTTGCCTGTCCCTACTGGCAGAAATTCATACACATACTATTTAAGGTTTTTTCCCCAAAATATTTTAACCTTGATGTATTAATTTTCACAAAGGTACATCCATACTAAACTAGATGAGATAATCTGATTTACAATAATGTAACAAAGATAAGTATCACTGGATAATGTATCTTCTCTGTTGCCCTTCCTATTGACCTTTTCCAAAGGAAGTAATAACTTTACCTACCAGATCTGGAAATGAACAAGGTAAAATTCCTGTGCTCTCAGTGTCGCAGCTGTAAATCCTGCTCTCCTCATCCACACACACAAAGAACTGAACAGCTCTGTAGTGTTGGTCTCCATAATTTTTTTTTTAAGAGTGTAAGCAGCACTTCACAGTCAGGAAGGTTTTTAGGGGAAATGGAATGATATGTAGCTTTGTAAGGCAGGGTACAAACCAGGCAGCTCTACACTGAACACTTGGGGATTGGCAGTCCAGGAAGCACTTGTACAGATTCCCTAGTACAAATCTGGACTGGTATAGAGAGCCTCCTTCACAACAGGAACTTGTTTTAAGATGTTCTCTTCAACGGTTCTTGGCAAAGTCTACTGGAACCATTCTGCTAAGGGGTAACAGAAAAAGGCACACAAGACAGATGTGAAGCCATTCTAGAGGGACGTATCAAAATCCGGTCCTTCCTCGAAACCTTGGATCTTTTAGAGTAATCAATTAGAGTCTGAATCCTAAGGACTACATTTTTTAACAGCTCTTATCTTTTCTCCATCTGCCTTGCAAATGGAGCAGAAGAACCTGGAATTGGGAACTTTATCTGTAAATGCATAACACTGGATGAATACAGTCTGATGTTGAACAATGCCCTGATGACAGGAAAGACATAAAGAAACCATGGGACAGTACAATCCAAAGATATTCTTTGGCAGAGAAGTCAGAGAGAAACTCAAATACTTTCCTTCCTCTTTGAAAAACCTTTTTTATAATTTCCTTGATACCTCCTCTTGTATTTATACTTCATATGTAGTTGAAATATTTACTAAGTACATAAGAACAAGCAACAGTGATTGAAAGCATAATTTAAGTTCTCAAAAATCTTGATTTATTTATTTTTTTCTTTCATTGCAATATGATTTCCAGGAATCTGATATTATCAGGGACATTCCACTTTCCCCTTTTTTAATGCCACAGCTCTTTGAATTAGCTGAGAACAACTAAGAAAACTGAAAATCTTTAGTAAAATATAAATATTCGATTTTCATATAAATAATAGAGCTCTACACTAAGTCAGATTCCAATCACAATGGAAATGATCATAAAAAATGGAGAATAAGGGATGAAGGAAAAAACATTACTTGTTGAAATCTTCCCCAAATTTATGTTAGCAAAGTTAAAGTTTCATCAATTCTTGAAGTAGAAAAACCTACTTCTTCTATATGAAGCAGAATTTTACTGTCTGGGTCTAAACACAGATGTACAATAGTATTTGCTTTTTATATGCTAATTCTGCTACCAGGAATCAACAGAAAAATGTCATAAATATTTAAAAGAACACCAAAACTGAAACAAAACACAAACCCTTGGGTCCTTCATCCTTCTTGCCACCAGTATCCCTGACAGGATCATCAATGCTGCAGTCTGTCCCAGCCCAGGAGAAATTACAAATGCAAGTGGCTTCATTACTACAAACCTGGAAAAGAGAACAAGTGACAGCAGTTAGTTTTTACACTACGTAAACAAGCCATGCTGTATTTATTTAACATGTACTTAATTCATGGTATAAAACTTACCTATTTATATATTGTAACAATAGCACTGAATATTTGGAATGATATAACACACCTGGAAGTTTGCTTTAACCCTCAATTCTCACATGCTGGGAGAAGCAGAACTGGTTCCTATCCTCACTGGCACTACACACCTGCACAGGCTGTGAAAAATAACAGCAATTTACCTAGACTAGTTAACTAGATCTGCACTAGCCAGTTATCTACACTTTGAGTCTCGATGCCCAGAACAGACACAAACATTTGCCTTTGAAAACGTTCAAGGCATGGTTACACTTTCCAACCTCTCACTTACACCTTTCTCCCATGTAGAACAAAGTCAATATATTTTCATTGTTTTTGCCAGCAGTTTTTCTAAGCAGCAATAAGAAATGCTTGTCTGGCTTATAAAAGAGACAGAACAGCTCTTCCTAAGTTTACATTTACTTGAATGGCCTCTAAAAAAGGACTTAGCACTCTAAAATTTGCAGTATATTTATTAGATACAGGAAAACCTATCCAATGGACAAAATCTAAAGCATGAAATCAATAGCAAGAGTTAATAGCTATAAACTTCCCATATGAAAAAAACCATGCAATGGTGTTGCTAGAAGAGGTTACTGTGGAAAAAAGCATGACATGAGAAACAGACAAAGAATGAAGTTTTGATTATAGGACTAGAAATTAAGTCAATCATTAGACAAACAGCTAATAATGTCTTACGGACACTGGAACATAGTGTGAAAAATACCCCAGAAAACAATCTACCACAAATGATTCTAAGTAGCACATGTGATTTTTAAATTCAACTTTTATCATGCTCTGCTTTTAAGAAGCACTCACTGAACAATCTTACCTAAGAAGTTGAAGATAAATACACCTTATGGCAGGTTTGATAAACTGAAATACCCTTTCAAAATTAGGAATTGTAATAATCCAAAACAGAACAGGTAAGATAGTTCACTCACCCTTCATGTCACTCTCAAAAAGTACCAAGATGATTTCTAAACTCCTAGATACTTTACTTTCCAATTTTAAAAGTTTTCTTCTTGATTTTGAACGTAACCCTCTACTTTGAAACATTCAATTTCATATTCAAGTACAGATAACAAGAAATAACCCCCTTCTTGTATAAAGTCTAGCCCATTAGGCAAGTATTTGTCTCACTGAATCCCACAGCAGAAGGGTTTTATTGGTATTTAGAACAGTGAATCGGTTCATCAAAGCAGAACATCTAATACCTTAGACAAATGAACTTATGGGTAGAATAGGAGAACATAATGTGCCTGAATGTAAAGTGATACACTTTGGATCTGTTCAAGAACTACCTCTCTGCTGAAGACCCACAGTTTGTAATTTCAGTTATTTAAGCCACGGGCTATAAATCTGTGAACACAAGACAACTTTATAAAGGTCTTAGTGTGCAGGAAAAAGCTTAACTGAAGATGGCAAATAGCTTGAAATATAAATAGTACAATACAGAAGTCTTTACAATAACTAATGTCAAAGGCCTTTCTTGCTAGTAACAAACCCAGCACTTTGGATATAATTGCAGAACCAATTTCACGACTTTCCTTTCTAAAGTTTTATCTGTGCATCACAAAATGGCAGTCTTCCCCTGAATTGAACATTCGTGGTTTCAGATCAACAGGTACTTAGGAAGAATTTCAGGTCTTAGGATCGGGTAGAGCGGAGAGAGCTGGGGAAGCTGAGCTGCTCTTTCCCAGGACAGACTCACCCCATGACCAGAACAGACTTTTCCATTGGAACCAATGGGACAGCTGCTTATGTTCAAGGACTGAATTGGCAGGCACTTTTTGTCCAGACACATCATCTGAGGTCCACATGGAGCTCCATCCTCCACATAACCTAGATCTGTATCATCATCTAAAAGAACATGAGCACCACTAGGAGAAATAAGTTTTAAGATAGTATTAGTATTATGACTGGAGTATTTTCAAAATATTAACAATGTGTCTGTGTAGATACTAAAAGCCTCACGCCTTTCTTTCATTTAAGCATTCAGACCCACTGAACAAAACTGTAGAGCTTTTCTGTCCATCTACAGCAATGACAAGGTTTTCCAGTTGTCAAAATAAAACGAAGTCTAGATAAGGACTTAAAAACTCAAGAAGGGCACCTTAGGCTATTGGGTTTTTCAAGTCTCTGAGAGACCATGCTTTTTTCTTTTTTTTTTCCTTCTCTTACTTTTCCAAATGCTGTGAAATACTGTTACTAGGGACAAAAAAACCTACTAACTTCCCATGTGATTTAAATAAAAACACTAGTGGAATAATGGAAGAATTAAGAATCACTGTTCACTCAGGACCCAGCCATGTAAGAGTATGTTTTTAGTGTGACAGCAATGTTGCCAATGTCTTTAAAATACAACCCCAGTATTGTGCACAGACCCAGTGTTGTAGCAGACTGAAACTCACTCACCTGTCCTTCAGCTACTGAACTGTAGCTGAACATCTTCATCCTGCCACAACTCTGCAGTTGCCTCCCTCTCAGCCTTCACTTCACTACAGCTATTTCTTTGAGTACTTAATACTCAAAATCATTATAATTAAAATACAGGTCTTTGACAATCACAGACTTTCTCCACCCCCAGAAAAACATAATGCTGAGCATTGAGCTCTGACTCTGGAGTTCTGCTATTGGAGGGATCAGGTAGAAGATTCAGGAGGATAACCCACATTTCACCCTCTTCAAATGTGGACTATTAGACTTTTTATGGTTTGGGGTTTTTTTAATCAAAAGAAACACCACTCAGAATAATGCTTTTGCTGCAGTTACCTAAAATTCGCAGAATCTTACATTTCTGTCTATCTTAATTCAATTAGGTTTGACAGAGAAAAATCATGTTAGAATACTGCATTATCTTTTACCTGCAGTCCACTATGCGTCCTTGATGATAAAAAGAATTTGGGATAATTTCTCCTTGAACTTGACCAACTCGTGGAACTCTAGTAAGATTAGTACAGAGCAAAAAGCCACAGAAAACATCACTGGAAAATGAAAACAAAAATCAAAATATTACTGGAATAATATGAGGTAAATTTACAAAAAAGAAAGTCTGGCAATGGTGCTGCTGATCACAGTAATTTATTACCATAAACCACATGATAGACTTTGAGAGTGCAAGCCTGGAAACAAAGTATTATTTTATTTAAATGACAAGAGGCAGAAACAAGTCATCATTCATTGTAATGCACAAGTGAATATTCACATGAACACAGAATGTATCTGTGCTCTAAGAACAATGCAGTACAAGTAAGAGGAGCCAAGCTGTACAAAGCTTTGTCCGGTTAGGCTAAATTGCTTTGCCCTCTCCCTGGCAGCTTACACACCATATGTTAATGTCAAGTTTGAAATTTTAATTGAATTTTATTTCCCTTGCAGGACAACAGAACCATAACAACAATTGTTAGTGTGCAGTTGTGTGTGCCCAAATTTTGGTAAAAAATCTGCTTTATTTTTATGTTATTTTATATCTGCATATATTTAAATATATTTTATATAAGATATACAAGATATAAAATGTATCTTCAATAGAAGGATATCAGCTGTTACTGATTGTCCTAAGTCACAGAGGCAGCTGGATAAATGTTAGAAATTGACTTTGTTAAAACTGAAAAAAATGTAAATAGCCCTTCAGCCAGATCTTTATCCTGCATCTCCCTACCAACAAAGAATAGCTTTTATAGAAATAAGGGGTTTAACATACACAGGAGAACAACACTATCCTCATCTAAATATAAAAAAATTCATTAAACAACTAATTTCCTTAGGATCCTATCTGAAAATTAATAATAAAAAATAATTTAAAAAAAACCCCAAACAAATACAAGCATAAAATAGCCAAAAGAAGGAAAACACTATTCAAAACTGAAATTTGTATATACATAATTAAAAATTACAAAACAGGAAGCAAATCAGGAGACATTTAAGTCTATCCACTGATCATCATTAACTTCAAAATTAAATTTGATCAAATTTTCATCTAGTAATGATCACCTGCAAATGAATCAGGCCTTTTCTCTGTAGCATCCAAATGTCTAATGGTCCTCTCTGGTCAAAATAAAAGTTGGAATGAACTTGAAACAGCATAATCTGGTGTTAATCCCAGAGCAAGTGAACAGAGTGTGTATATTTGCAGCCTAACTTATCCCTGCCAAGTCTGAGGTGTTTCTATGTTATGAACTTGTGACTTCTTGTTGTCTTGTCCCTCAGCTCCTCTGAAATAATTAAAGTCACAGTATACTCTTCCGAAAATCTAGAATTCTTTACAAGTGTATTGCTGAGTCACTTATGGATTTGTCAGAATTGAACTTTTTCAAGATGCAAACCTGGTGAAGGAAAGAAGATTCAAAATAATGCCAAACAAATTGCTGAAACATGCATGAAAAAGTAGAAAGAGTAGACAATATTAAACAATTACCAATCCATTTAAATTACAAATAATCTCTACCAAACTGAACTTACTGTTTGCTGCACTGAATCCATCGGTCTCCATCTTTTCCACAGTTTCCTTTTGTCGTGCCTTCTGTATTAAGCTTTTCATAACAAAATTTGTCAGATCCTGAAGACTCTGTTGATGAAGAAAAAAGAAACCTGCTTTCCACTGACAACATGACAGTTTGAAACTTGGATAATTTATGGCAGCAGTTCTCTGTAATTTTTTTAATTCCAAACATCAATCTAAACATATGTGTATATGCACAGATGGTATTTTCCAATGACTACAGGGGAGAACAGGCTAAACTGAAATACCTACTGATATGTTCAAAATTTGCTCTGAACATCTAAAAAAAAAAATAGCCTCCATTGTGTCTGTATCGTATTCTGTATATGAAATATATTTGTAGTCTAATTTTGTTCACTTCATAATAGTGTCACATAGGTTTAATCTAATTGTTTTTCACTGCAGTTATTTCTGAGCTGCATTTCAGATTTTATATATGACATTTACAATAAGCATATGTTCTGACATCAACTCAGTGCTTATTTTATTCTATTTTTCAGATGTTCACAAGAAATCAAACTTGAACAGTTAAAGTGTAATTTCTACTTATTTTTAGAAGTAAAATTCTGAGCAAATAGGTTTTAAACCCATAATTATTTGTTAATGAGCTCATTTGTTTTTTCTAAAAATGAATTTTATAAAAGGAGAAAAGCACAACAATTATATAGAGAAAGATAAAATAATAACACAGAGTGGCTTCAGTGGCAGTTATGATGAGACAAAATGCACAAGAACACACTAAATTCCAGAGTACAGGATGTCCTGGTAGTCCTCTTCTGCTGAATTGTGTCAAAGTCATTACACAGAGCATTCAGCCCCTCTCTGCAGCAAGCAAAGCCCATTGTAATTGCAGTTCTATTTTACTCAACACCTCTGGACTTAAATCCACACCATGCATATTTAAGTTCACACCAATGTACTAATTTTCCTGTCTTGGAGGATAGTATAGGAAGGAGAGGCAAGGTGGAGCAGCTTTAGCATGAACCACTGCTGGCATAATGGAATTGATGACGGTCATTTAAAAAAAGCCCAAAACATCTGTTTTTGAGCTATACCTTAAAAAAAAAAAAAAAAAAAAAAAAAAAAAATCAATCCCCTCCCCTCCAGTAGCATTTGCTGCCCTACCCAGATGTGCAGCCACATCATGCCAGAACTATCTCACTGACACCACTCCCAGACTCAGAATTCCACTTGGCAATAAAGCCAGTTTCCCACTGCAGTCTATTCACTCTACTGACCAGAAAACTTTAACTTAGAGTGACAAGAACAAAAAATAAAAATACTAAAAATAGAAAACAAAGACAGGAATGAACCAGAAATAGAATACATTTAAGGTAGTTGAAGTCAACCTACTAGATCCCCAGATATATTTGCATTGATTATCTCTTGTCTTGCATTCACCATTATAGCAACGACCCTAAACAAAACACAACATGTTAGCAATGAGAACTGAAAACAACTTCATCTCCTCCCCCTCCCACAACAAATGTCTCATTTTCACTCTTCACACACACATTGGGATGTATAATAATTTCCATGAATTTGGGTAGATGAAGTGCACATTTTGGCCCAGATTCCCAAAGCCAGTTTGTGTCCAATACATACTGACATTTATGCAGTTGCTTTATACCTTTACATAATTGTAAAGAACTTATTAACATGGAGTGTAATAAAGATCTATATGTAAAATGTAGAGATACCAAGTGGATTTCACTCAAAGTAGAAATTATTACTATTCATAGAGTGCATAAAGCACAAGCAATATTGATGCCTAAAGTATGACACTTATGAAGATATATGGAATACAGGATTTTTAAAAATCAATGCCAAAACAAAACAAGTATGTGTATTTGGTTGATTTCCATTTGCTGTTGTGCAGGGATTTTAAAATACTGCATACCTGATTAGAATCACAGGCATACCCATCTTGTTTATGAAGATTTGGTGGACACTGAAAAAAAAAAAAACTTTTTTGTCTTGTGTACTGTAAAAATACATCAGAGTATCACATATGGAATTTTCCTGCTTTTAAGACAATTGCATAACATATAAAGTGGGTTGAAAACATAATTAGTGCAATAATCTTTACAGCTACAAATAGAAATGAAAAAATTAACATCTTGAGCCATGAAATAGAAGGTTCCTGCATATTCCAAGTAGAAATTAAGGAAGTGAGGCAAAATAGAACCAATGTGTTCAGTAACAGGATGTTTGGTAGCTAATACTGGGGTCATGTTTGCAACCCTGCCATCACATGCATCTCAGTTCCACTACAACGGTGAGGGAGCACCTGGTCACATCCTACCAGTCTATTGCTTACAGAGCTTCAGGGGTTTTATGATGTTAATTGTTATGGTCTCTTGGCACTGGAAATTTCTTTGGTGCAAACAAGGCACTAGGCCCAGAAGCCTCACGGGTCCAAAAGGGACCTGTGAAAATTTGGAAAGGTTATACTGCTGCACTGTATTGTGTTAGCCAATGCTCTGAGGGCAGTCTTTCTGGCTTGAGAAAGCCCTTCTCTCTAAGAATGCTCCATCTACAAAGCAAAAGATTGACAATAAAATATTGGCAAATAGTATGTGTTGATGTCTCAGATGATAAAATAAAAGGAAGTTAATGTTAATTTATTGGCATTTATAATTACAGTCAGTGCCCAAAGAGGTTGTGATCTATCCTGAATCCCATTTCTTCAAAGCTAAGAGCTTGATGCAGTAGATGACTGAATCAGTTATGAAGTTCTTATATGAACTGGAAGTTTATATAGATGGAATAAATATATAAACATTCAGTATTGAAAAGGAGCATATATTATCTAAAGCATCAAAGTTGCTGTGAAAACAGAAAATGTACAGAATGTTGACTATTTAAAAGAACTCAAATTAAAACAACATTTTGTTTGCTGTTTATTCGCATATTTTTGAGTATTAGCCAAATGTTTTCAGGACAAATGCATAAGATCCACAGCTTTTAAAATTCTCATACATGTGCACACTCTTAGAAAACATAACACACTTTATACAAATTTTACAAGGAGCAATTGAGGGATCTGGGGTTGTTTAGCCTGGAGAAGAGGAAACTCAGGTGAGACCTTCTCTACAACTCCCTGAAAGTAGAGAGGTAGAGGTCAGCCTCTTCTGCTCAGGTAACAAACAACAGGATGAGAGGAAATGGCTTTAAGTTGTGCCAGGGGAGGTTTAGATTGGATATTAGGGAAAATTTCTTCACCAAAAGGGTTGCCAAGCTTTGGGAACAGGCTGCCCAGAGACATGGTAAAATCACCATCCTTGGAGGTATTTAAGATACGCTTAGATGTGGCACTTAGGGACATGGCTTAGTGGTGGAGTTGGCAGTGCTGAGTTAATGATTGCACTCAAATCTAAAAGGTCTTTTCCAACCTAAATAATTCTACGTTTCTATACTCCATTAGTTGTAATTTTCTACAGTTCTATTTTAAGCTATTTTATTTCATAATATCTCAGTGTTTGAATACATTCACATTTGCAGTGTATTATTGTTTAAGTTATAGACCAGGCAAAGATTAAAGGTGGATGCCTGATAAATATTATACACAAAACCTCGAGAGTTGTAAAAACCAAATCAACCTAGAGAAGTCATATTTTGAGTCTGCTTGGATTTTTTTTTTTTCATGAGTTTACAGTAGTTTATGCTCCATTATTATGCCATTATTTTGGGCATATGACTGTGCAGTTTGTTAATACAATTTTCCTGTCAAATGAATACAAAAAAAAGAGTGCAAAGAAATATCAACAGTGCAAGCAGAGAAGGTTTCTGCACACATACCTGTCCAGAATCCCCAGTGCAGAACTCTGCAATGTCACACTCATTCACTGCATATCGACAGTCATAACCTCGTGGGAAAAACTAGAAAATGAAGAATATAGTTCAGGACTAAGATTACATCTACATAAACTGTTCCTTTTCCTTCTACCTGAAACACACTTTGAACTTTAGCAGGCTGCACATAACTTCCATGGACAACTGAATAAACAATTGGTATATGGCAGCAACACTCACAAGACATGACGTATTACAGCAGGGTCCATCGCTACAGTGAGCTCCATTAGAAAGAGAGCACTTCTTACAACAGTCTGCATAGCATTCCTGAGGAAAACATTAAGCAAAAGGTTTAGTTTTCCACTTTAAGCAAGTTTTCTTTTCTTCACAATCTTTTTCTTCACAACAGTAAAGTATTATGTACCAGCATACAAAAGATTCAGTTTAGCACTGAGGATCTGAAATTGTCGGCTGAAGAAGCCTTTGCAATACTCAAATACTAGAGGGAAAACAGTAACATATAATGCTCTAGCAACACAGGGATTCACATCTTCTGAAGCCTGGGCCAAATGCATGCTGCTTAATTAAGTTGTATTCAATCCAGAAAAAATCCCCAACCTAATTACAGGTTCAATTATACTTAACAACTAGGACTCAAATCTAGAGAGCAGATTTTTGCAAAAACATTAGTGGAGTATTTCTGCACTAGAGAAGAAAACAGTTTACTTGTTCTGTCTGAACACAGGCCCCTCTCTCTCCAAAGTATCAGTAAGGACTGTCCCACTCCAGACAAACAATCCAGGAAAAACAAAGAGGTAACACTTCTCCAGTGCAACTCAAAAACTGCCAGGAAACAGCTATATCTTGTCATTGGTATAACAGGAACTGTTCTGGGGACACCGTCTTTGCACTCATTGTCATTTGAAAAAATGTTTTAACACAGGCCTTTGATGAAATTGTTGCCAAACAACAGGCAAAACAAATTAATTTCCACAACCTTTCACCACTCCCTTACCAATCACTTAATTTTTCTTAATATGTTTTGTATGAAAGACTTGTGGAGTAATATATAACTCTACTTGCCATTCGAAAACCACAATCACATTCTTCTCCTGCTTCTACATATCCATTTCCACACTCAGTGGCTTCAAAGAGCTGAAAGACAAAAGCCCCAACCCCAAAGTAAGAATAAAACTAGTGTCAAGTGACTTTTGTGTCACAACCCATTTCTGTGATGCTACACAAATGTGCTGTCCCAGACAACGCATGTGCTGTGCCCCAGCGATGGAAAGGCAACGTGGTTTTCAAGTGCTGCTTAGCAGAATTTTTCAGACACAAAACCTGTACAGCTAAATCACAGGAATGCTGGTCCTCTTTAGGAGAACACTGATCTCAGAAAACTAGGAGAAATAGAGAGACACTACAATAATATTTAAGGGGATGACATTTGAACTTCATTCCTGTTCCATGGACTCCCAGTTCTCTGATAATTCTTTCAAGAAACCAGTCCACAATAGCATTCCTGGGATCTTACTCAGGTACCCACACTTGCCTATGCAATAGGCTACTGTCTGTTCCTGTGCAACGTTTGTGCATGAAAACAAACATTAAGAAATACTGCCAAAAGGAAGTTCTATGTGCCTTGTAAGTAAGTTATACACAACCACATACAGGTAGTATTCAACAGTTAATCCTAGGACCAGACACATACAATAAAGATGAATCCTGCAGTTCAGGATGATGTAAATTCTGTACTGGTTTCATATATCATAATTTTGATTAAAGATATTTTTCAGTCTTGTCACAGAAATAATTTTGCAAAAAGCTTGTCTGTTTTCAATATAATTCTGCTTTAAAATCATGTATTAGGAATCTCCAATTTAACTGGGATATTAGCAACAGAAACACATTCACTAGAACATCATTGAAATGAGAAATTAAAAGTTAACAAGTTAAAATGTAAATCTAAGGGTGAAAGATGTGAGTAAACCTTTCTGCGTGGGCTTAGTGGAAGTAAAGCTGTTGAGGATAAATAAGATATGAAACACAACATGTAATACAATATAAATTATATATAAACTTGGATGGAATTCTTCTCTGGTACTTTTGGGCAGGGTAGGGAGAATCATAATGTCTAATAAAAAAGAAAGAAAACATTTCACTTTTGTTGTAAAAACCACATAGGTAATCAATTGCACCTACAATTCTGGGTGCCAGAAGCAAAAAAATACTGAAGAAATACCCATATGTGCTCTTCCTCACTATCAATGTTGACATGATTAAACAATTTCTCTTTTTTCCCCCCTCTATAAGCTACTGTTTCTACTACACTTTGGTGCAAACAGCAAGATCGCTTACTCTGAAACAGATCACGAGCACGCACATACAAATTTCCTATGGCAGTCAGGAACCATCTAATGTTCATATACATGTCAGAGCATAACTCAGGCTATAACTTTAAAAATGGCATCACAGTAACTGCTTAACAACTCTGTTTTATTTACCTAAGGATTAAACACCCACTTTTCTACCTTACCTCCTAACCTCCAAATAACAGGATTCTAAACATTGTATGATTATTTTTCCCCCCAAAGTACTTCAAAGCTGTGAAATGAATGACACGGGTAATATATAAAGATAATTCAACCATTTCCTGGGACCATTTTCTCCAGAGTAAATCAGATTTTTATTCTGTATAGAGTCAAGTTGACAACTTCTTCACATTACTTTGCCTGACAACTATAATTAAAAACTGAAGCTGTGTTTTTCTATTTCCAAACTTACTCCTTTCTGTAAGAATTGCTGCATTTTTATTCTATAAGCAAAGATTGCTACCCTGGGATAAAATTCAAAGCCACTTGAACAAGCAGAATTTTTTTTAGTTCATTGTGCAAGGTGATGGTCCACCAAAGGGTACAGCACACTAAACAGAACAGCCTAATAACCTTATGTGGTATTAAATTCTACAAGGACAGCAAGTTTGACACTATGATTAAATAGAATATTAATACTTTAGATTGCTCTTACTCGGCAAAAAGAGCCACATGGAATATTTTTATACTACTCAGTTTAGAAGGATGTCATGCTAACATTGTCTTAGAAAAAATTATGACCTTGGTAAGTTTTTAGGCAAATAAAGCAATGGATGGTACAAGGAAACAGCTATGAATTACAGAGTTTGCTAGATGTACATTTGAAATGAAATGAAGTTAACTTTAAGAACAACCAAAAGTTACTACTGTCTACATGAAATCAGCCATGGATTTCTATTTGCTAATGTAGTAACTGGCATTCTTTATAACAACCTCAAGAATTGAGTGTAGGTGGAGCATACACTATTCCCTCACTTCTGGATTTATTTCGCACTATTTCCAGCTTAATAAATAGCGTGTTTATGCTGAATGTGATATTTATCATTACTTGAGTATGAAGAATTATGTTGCATTCCTCTCAATATTTTTAAATGCTATGGGGATGAACAGCCAGCTAATTACAACCTCAAGAAAATACCCACATAGACATCTGAATACATTTGAGAACAGATTAATGTCAGTGAAGTTATTACATTTTCATTACAATGTGTAGCAGATGACCTGACTACGAACTTATTTATTACCTTTGTTGGCCTGTTAAAAAGACAGGCACCTCCCCCACGAAGTAAAAATTCTTTGTATTCTGCAATGCTGCATTTGGAGAATTTCCTGGAATGGTATACCCTAAAATGGCAAAGAATTAGATGAGTAAATGCCTTGAAACACCACCACCTACTGGAAAGGGGCAAAGGGGTCACAACATTTTTTTAATACTGTAAATCCCAGTTTCTTACAACCACTATGTCCACCAGTATGATAGTTCAGTCTTATTCTCAAACAATAAAATCAAAACAAAAGAAAAAATTTAAAACATTTTGCATTTTTACATTTCTACTTTACAAATGTACAGTATATAAAACTGTAGCTTTTAAACTTCTTAATAAGGTAAACCTACATTATCATAGTAGCTGCTATGCACCCTTTCTATTGCATGCATAATCCAGTACCCTCTCAGGTTTGTTTTTAGCACCTACAAGATGCTACAGCAAAAAGTTTCACATCTTAATACAGACTGGTAGAAGAACAATTTAATCCCATTTTCTTCTGTCATATTTGTTAATCTCATTTCATGTGTCCCAAGTTCTTACGTTGGAAGAAAGAATAATCATTTGTTCATGATGTTATAGACTTCTCTCATATTTCCTCAACTCTGTCTTTTCCCCAGACTACTGAAAATGTACTTTACTAGTAATTTTGCACTCAGAAATTGTCTGATAAGTTTATTGTCATGTTTTGAGATCTGGGAATGGGGTCTATTCACACTATTAAAGATTGGGGTAACCATACCAATAAGGAGGTTCTCCATTCCATTCCATTCCTAACAGTTCACTGCTACTGAGCTGCTATTTCCCCGCTGAATTATTCCATATAGAAAAAATGTCTTCTGACACTGATGGAGTGAAGTGAAAAGGCTTTAAAGTGCAGCTAATTATTCACTCATTTCATTAGTCAGCTTCTGGGTGACCATCCTCTGCTCCTGGATTTTTTGTTTACTGCTAACCTTTTTCTACAGAAGAGGCTTATTCTACAGCCTCTTCTTCTGATATTTCCATCCAAGACCAATTCTTGGATGAGTTCGCCATGTGAAGGAAGCCAGTATCTATTCTGATCAATGCCTTACCTCAGATTCCAGAAGCAAATTTATGGAATGTTTTTCCGCTGCATGCATACAGTGGCTGAGGGAAGCCACAAAGTAATTCTACTGAAGAACCGATTTCCAAATACCATATGAAGAAGCTAAGCTCCTTCCGTCTCATTTGAAACTAATTTTCTCCATGATTTTTGTAATCAAGCTTCCACAGTGAGCATGATTCTGACAGGAAGTGATTTATAAGACTCAAACCCCTATATTTCAGAAGTTATCCTTTTCAAATCAATTGCTTACAGTATAGATAAACAATCTCTGGTAGTGTGTGAGTGTAGAGGGCAATGAAATTCCTCCCATATAGATGTGCTTCCCCCTCAGACTTCACTGAACATTTAGCTAAGGATTGAGTTCCAACTGTTTCTAGTTTTTCATTTGTTAGAACTAAAACACATGGATAAAACCCAATGTGTAAATATTTCTGTCATAATGTAAAATATGAACTCTTTCCAGAGCCCTCAATTGCTGATATTTGTGACATACCCTGTTTCCTCCATGATGCAACCACCCCAGGATTCAGTGCAGTCACACTCTTCTCAGACAAGACCAAAATACAACAGAAAAGGAGAGAAGTTATAAATATGCTTACAATAAATATAAAGTACTCACTATAAAAATGGACCTTAACTAATTATACAGAGTTACTAATTATACAAAGGTGGTTGCTTGGCTGTACAAACTCTAGCCCCAAAAAGGAAACCAGCCCACTTGAAGACATACTAATACATTAAATAAAGCTGGTACTTTCAGATTACCATATTTACAGGTTCTTAGACTCAACACAAAGTTTCAGGCAGTATAGAAAGCTAAAGATAGTTGGCAAGGTTCTTTCCTACATGCTCTTAAAACCAGCAGCACAAGGCTGTGTGCAGTACATATAATATTGATGATTTTAAATGTTCACATTTCTTCCTCCCTAAAAGTACAGAATACCCTGAAAGAGAATTGTTACTGGACAGGCCATGCTTTTTCCCTTTTGTATAAAATTATTAACAGTCATATGTGAATCAGCCAATCAAACGTTCATTTGAAAAAGTAGTTGAATGAAAATGGATTTACAGTTTACTTACAGCTATAGCATGTAAGTCAACAGTGACCAAATTCATAACATGAAAACAAAAGATCAACATCTTATGGCTGGTAAAACAGAAGCTGCAAACTACCTATAAAAATTATCTACCAAAGATAGATGTATTGGAGTTACTACTGGAAATCCAGAGTTTCTCCATGGAAAATATTCACAGATCATTTATATGGTTATTTCTACTCTCTTCCACTCTTTCATTAATCTTTCTCTTTGCCCTTTTAATAAAGGGCATCCAAATAAGGACACCAAGCTATCATATCAAAAACCTCTATCTTTGAGTTAAAAAAAATTCTGATTTCCAAATTGTATGAACTCTGTTTTACCTGTAATCAAAACACAATGATACAGAAAATATTTTTGCAATTTGCTAGTTTACACAATTCAAAAGCAATGCTTTACAAAACAATATTCCCTAAACATGGTTTCCTAATTCCCAGATTTTTGAAGTGATTCCACAAAGTCAAGATTATCATTCACATTTTTAAAGAGGAAACAAAGAGAAAAGGTAGCCAAACTGCTTACAAAATGCAAGCGAAAAGCCGAACTATTTTCTTTAGCCCTGAAAAGGGCTTTGCAGCAGCTTTTGCACCACCACTCTACATGTATTAAGGCCACACAAATCTGGTCTGGCTGTGAAGCAGGAAGGTAACAAGTTGAGCGAATATCACACAGGATTAGGTTGCAGCTCCTTACCATTTCTTCAGTTGTAAGGCAGGTATTTTTGCGTTTCAAGAAGTCAATAATTGTTCTATTGGATTTGCAGATTTCATTATGATAGAAAAGGAGTTCTAAATTAAATTAATGGTGCTTTTACCAATACACCTTTGAATACTGGTTATGAATCTAACTTCTCAACACAGGACATCACTGACGTCATTGCAAAATGATGCTAAACTGGCAGCTCTTATTTTGCTGAAGCTCAAATTTTACTGCATATATTTCCAAAAGCAGCAATTCTTGTTCTACAGTTACAGCAATTTTGGCATTTCTTTCAAACACAATAAAGGAAGTGTTTATGTATTTAGCTTAGGAAGGCAAAAGAAGATTCCATGTACATACTCGGTTTCCTTGCTGCCGGGTCCCACTGTATTCCCAGATTCTGAGCCAGACTTTGTGCCAATTCCTGTGCCATGGGCAAAGGGAGGCCATACTGCATTCCAAGAGGAGCACAATTATAAAAAATAAAAACCCATTAGTTATTGCAATGAACACTACACTGGCTCATTCTGGCTTACCACATACCTACTACTTCAATAATTCAGTACAGTCAATCACAATTCTGTGTGCATATAAGGAAAATAAACTCAATGAAGTGCATAACAGAAAAAATATTCCTCCCCTAACCTCAGGTAATCTCTCCCCTCCAATTAATCTAAAGAAAGAAGTATTTTTGATATATATGTAATACAGTTCTGTTAATATTAGGATTTAACCCATGTTATAACAGGAGACTTTCATTATCAATTTAACACTGCACTGAGGAAAAAAAATAACAATAGTGAAAAAATCAATACATAGGGACAATTCTTTTTTCTAATTTCAATGTTAAAAAAAATTCAGGAAGAATTACATGTCATTGGTACCTCAGAAGATCAAGTGGCTTGCAGTGATAAGACAAAAAGATACTCACTGCTGTGTTTCAAATACTCCTGTCTGAGATTTTTTGGTTTAAATTTCTCTCAAAGATATGAAAAGCTGATTTAAGTTCTTTAAAAGAGAATAATGTAGACAGGAGAAATGCTTTCTAAAAAGAAAAGCACTCTGAGCAGTAGTTTGATGATGATCAAGAAGGCTGTCTGTAAGAATCCTAAGTTTTTAATATATAAGTTATCTTTAAAGCCCTGAATACTGAAACATAAACTCTTGAGATTATGAGATTCTACTTTATTTCACTTTAGTCATGAAAAAAAAATTACCTCATTCACTCCTACTCCTCTGGCCACAGAGCAAACCCCTCCAAAGTAACTTAAGCTGCTCCTTTTGTAATGAAATGTCACATTCCTTACAAACAAATAAAAATGAAGAAAATATAACACATTGACATTGGGCACCAAGAGCTTATTGAAAGACCATACTCTCACACATACTATGGTAGATTGCATGTACATTCATCTTCTCCTAGCATAAAAGGCAACTGCAAGTTTACAAACAGAACACCAACATTGAAAGAGGTGATTATATACAAGCTTTGACAAAAATACTATTTTTATCTTGTAGAGTCAGTATCAGTCTTAACCCACAAACAAACCAAGCACAGAAAGCTAGAGTGCCAGACTCCCAAGACAATACAGTGATAAAACTTCTTTAAAAAGTTAACAATATATTCCAATTTATGATCTGTAAGGATGGAATCCTGGTCTGAAATGTATCAGTATTGAGAACTTTTTAAATTATGATCATAATCTAAACCAATTTAAGTTCTAGTTTCAACTCCCAATGAAAAGACTGAGGAATGTACCTAAAGGGAAAGTAATTTAATACCGCTCTTCAACCCTGCCTCCTTTAATTTATTGTTAATAAGCCCCAAACAATTTAGTAAAGTAATGTAATCTGGAAGATCTAAATTATTCAATAAAATGCGTATAAATCACTATGAATCATAACTATTTTAACTTCATAATCATAATAATAAATCTACACAGCCTACAAATGACCTACAGTGATGCTGCATGATGTACGAATGACCAAATCTTTGAAAATTAATGTGTTTGTTTTTTTTTAAAATGACAGGATACTCCATACAGGTATATGTTTATTTTTCAGAACATTCTAAAGCAATCAGAACCTTCAGACTGCAGCTTAAGTAAACGCTTACAGCCTGAGGCTTTACAATGCACAGTACTATAGTAAGGGCTGAGCCTGACAGGTACTTCTGGAAATGGTCTAGTTCACCCTACCAGCTCCAAGGAGGCTCAGCTGAAGTACGCCATATTCCACTGGCTTTGGAAAATATCCAAACATGAACACTCCACAGCCTCTCTGTGCAACCTGTTCCAGCATCTGACCACCGTCACATTGAAAGGGTTTTTTTTCCTTATGTTTAAACGGAACTTCTGTATTTGGTTGTATTTGGTGTCTTTCACCATGAGAAGAGCCCATTGCTGGCAAATTCTTCAGCAGGTGACACAAAACATGCATGAAAGTCACTGAGAGTGCACGTCAGTGGCAGCACTTTCCCAATATTATGAACACCACAATCAGCATGGTATTTGTGATTCCTGTATTAAGGAAATCTGGAGGAAATTCTTCATCCCCTATTTTTATCTTCTTCTGCAGAAGATGAATTATAGGAGAATCCCATGGAAGACATTTGTCACTCCATCCTCATAGCATGTAAGCTACTGGGAGATGGTTGTGATCTTTGTGTTGCACAGGGGAGCACACAATTCCTCCTCTTTGCTTACAATACAGTGAAGTAAAATAATACTTGTGCAAGGTTGAAGTCATGCCTAGTGATGCAAGTGGAATTTCCCCTCAAAATGCATTGTGTCTCAGAGAACAATTCATTACAGCAACAATTCATTAAAGGAGAAGACCTTCCATTAGCAAATCATCACTGCAGCTACACGTGTGAATAACTGGAATGCTCTTGTGGCAACACATCATACTGTCAGCTCTGCCCTCTCCTGATCCTAACTGGAAAAGCAGTACATTACACACCTGATTAGCAAAGCTAAGTGTCCTTAAGGACTCATTAGAAACACTTCAAATGTCACTGTCTCCAGGTTGCAAAGACATTCCAATATAATTATAGATATATATCAATATGACCATTGCATATACTACACCTATTAAAAACAGGTGTTAAATATGGATTAAGCTTCCTAGGGAAGGCAGATGTTGATACAGAGAATACCAAGCAAAAAAGTAAGAAAGAAGAGACAAGTAGACAAAAGCAGTAGACAGGAAAGGATATAAAACTCTTATTCTAAGCCATCACAGAGGGTACATACGAGAGCAGGTGCACAGCATCAGCGTGCTGCTTGATGTAGTGCTGCCGGTACTTGGAGAAATCGTGGAGCATCTGCAGAGGGTCAGGGTGAATATTAATGCGATCTCTGTCTGTCCAAGTTTCCACGGCAACGAGAACCACCCTGGTGTTCAGCTGTTCCTTGTATATCTGAGGGCAGAGACAGGACAGGCACAGGAGTAGAACACTGGGTCAAACATGCACAGTTAGCCAGTAAGAGTAAAGCGGAAGGACAAGAGGGATAAAGCAGGAGGAAAACATGGGGAAACAGTTAGCTGCTAATGCCTTGCATTTTCTAAAGGTTATTATTCTGATCAGATTTAATTTTATGTTTTAGAAGAAAAAAAAATAACCCTTGCTGCTCGTTTTTTTTTTTTTGAGCTACTCCATTTTCTTTAAAATTCTCATGTCAAATAATTTGCCACTGAGTTTTGGAGAAAACCTGCACAAAAATCAGCAAAGAAGAAATGTAAAGGTACACTGGGTGACCTCAAAGAAACAAAAAAGGATGATCTCAAAGACAAAGAGTAGACAAAGACAATTTTTGAGATTAAGTAATTTCTCAGTTTTCCAATAAATCCAAAGTTTAATTAACATAATGCTTGATTTCCATTTATATAGTATGATCACTCAGTTCCACTGAAGCAATGTGAGAATCAAGTAAAAATATTAATTTTTCTATACATTTTCATGTTACTGTAGCAATAGACAAGGAAACAACAATCAGGCAATAATAATAAAACAGTTTTAAAATATATATTTCAACTTTGTTCATGATACTTGATTTTGACATAAAACTACTGCTGTCTTTAGGTTCAGTTCAAAAAATGTCAAATTTTATTAACTAAGGTTATGCAGAACTTGCAGATCTACAAAAGATGCATTCTTTATTCACTCTGACCAGAAACCCAGTTTTGTATCAGGGCAGCATTATCCTTATGAAAATGTTAATGTATAATATTCAGCTTAGAAAAGAAAAGATGAATAAAAGAGCAAAAGATAGCAACCAGCTAAGCTCAATTTTGTCCAAGACCTTTGAAGGAAAAGAGTATTAGCATGCTTCAACCTAAGGGACACAGGCTGAGAACATACACAGAAATGGTTTATGACAGGAGAAAAACCAATAAAATTAAACCCCCTGAAAGACAAAAGGATGGATCAATAAAGACTTTATTTATGTTTGCTGAGAGGAAAACTGTATTTCCTGAAGTAAACAGCAAAAGAATGGAAGAGGGGACAGAGAACCTGAAGGCCTCTGAAAGCCAATATCCTTTTCCCAATAATAAATCATTAAGAAATACAGCCCACATCCTATGGACACAAGAGAATAGCACAGCAGAAATTCCTACTCCTTTTCATGCTTTATTTAAAGAAAAAACCATTAAGATGTTGTTTTGTAAGATCTCTATGAGGGGACTGAAATCTACGCAAGAATGAAGCTCAATGTTTCTGCATACACACACAGCAAATAAAAATGGAAAAACAGACATAACAGCCAGAGAAAGAAAAGACAGATGAAATAACTTTTGTTAAAATGCAGAAGAAAGACAAAGAAATAATGACCGGATGAGAAAAAAATAAAGACACCACCTTTTCTTTGGGAATGTCCAAAATAAATTGCAGAAATATTTCAGTTTTTTGCCTTTTTTTCTGCTCTAGTAACTTTCCTTTAGGCTACTGACATTTTCAGATCATTACAGAAAAATATTCCAAAACACTTCTGGTATTTCATGTATTATAAATATATTCACCTAAATTTTCAATATACATCCACAAAGTATACTTTACATCTAAGAACAAGTACTGCATTGTTTCCTCCGAGCCAAACAAACTGTTGACGATGTTTTGCACTGAATCCTATCACACAGTTCCATTGGTATCAATAATGTCACATGGAAAAGGGACTCTGAGTCAGCATTTGGTAGCCCTTGTATTCATCACTACTACAGAATCTATCTTATTTTCACTACAGTCAGAGCTCTGAAACATGTGATCATTATATGTATCAAAAAGAGGAAAAAAACCAAAATAATTTTACCACAAATATTACTTTTAGTTTATATGCTGTATGCAAAATTGTTTTAAATTTAGTCACAGATACAAGTATGGTATCTCTGTCACTTCCACCCATTTATAATGTACTAGAGTAGGATTTTGTTGGTTTTTAAGCTATAAATAAAGATTTATAAAGGAGAATTTTTCTTCACTTTTTCTCCCAATAGATATATGAATCCTTTTTGAGTTATACTTGCAGTTTCAACCACTTGTGGTTAGATTTGTTTTAGAAATCTAAACTTGATAAATATAATTCTTAATTGGTGACAGACACTGAGATCACCCCTGCCAAGGACAAGCTCTGACAGTTGCAAGCTTTGAGAAAAATGCCACAGATAATCTGGTGGTTTCTTATATATTCACCCCAGACTATTCTTCTGCAGAGAAACTAAAAATGCACTTTAAAGTGTAATTGAAATCCGGTATCTGAGAATGATATAATTTTAAATACAGTGCTAAAGTGAAAGTCAGTGAATCAGTTTTCAGAAGAAACATTGATACTTACAGCATCTACAAGGTTTACCACAGACTTTGCAAAATTGTTTGTGTATGCAGTTGAAGAACGGTGCCTTTTGAACTAAAAGAAGAGAAAGTAGAACACAGTGAGAACTTAAATATTTATTACTAATTCTTTATTTTTACAACATGAAAGGAAAATTAATATTTTAAGAAAGAGTAAGGGAAAAACTCAAAAAACTTTTCAGATCACAGCCTATATCTCATATTCAAGAATCCCTGGAAGATAAAGGAAGCCATGTATGTTAGGCAGCCTTTCCCAACTGTAAAAGGAGCATTTAACCACAAGAAATATTGTATTTAGAATCAGAGTTCAAATGTTTGAGACAAAATTACAGGAAAACATGAACATGAGCTCAAAATTGAGAGGGCACTGTACCCATTATAACTGCTTAACCCAATGAGTTACATAGCAGACTGTAGTAGTCACGTTCCATCACTTTAATTATAAGACATGAAGATGAAGCATTTACCACTCGTGACAGCTCTTTGCAAAGGCATCCTTTTCTACAACAGCACAATACTTTTGTGACATGTAGCTTATACCAAAAGGCAAAATGGAAGAGGGAGTGCATGGTAAAAGTAAGTATGTGTTTGAACATGAAAAGAGTTAAGCTGAATATCTTAAATTTTAACTTCAATTTTTTTCTATCTTTATAGACGTAGATGAGCTGTATTGCAAGTTCTGCTTCCTAATTTCTGTGCATGTTATTACAATGGTTTCATGTCTTCTCATCTGGCCTCTCAAGTCCCTTCTGTTCCAACTCAACTTTTTTAAAGATGTGGGTTATGGTATCTGAACATGAATCCAAGACTTTCAAGAAACTGTAGAATTATAAACCAAGATTACATTACACAGTATGATTTGCAGATAGGAAAAAAAAGGTCTTCAAAATTTCACAGAAAATGAACACAAAATTGCTTCCAGAAGTGGAAGGGTAAAACAATACACTCTGGAAAATGTTCTTGGTTTTCATGAAAGTATTAAAATGCTAAAATCAATAGCAACATACCCACGTAATGTGGTTAAACACAGATCCTAAAAGAAATTATTCTAAATGAGTAAAAAGTGCAACAACCTAATTAAATGTGTTAGAGTATCTTTATTGCTAGAGGAAAGGAAATGTTGTGAAAGTACACAGTATTAACCATTTAACACAATGGTCAAAGAGGTTTAAGACACTTCCGACAAAGACCTTTGCTGCAGGGGAAACCTGCCCTCTCCTGGTAAGCAGAAAACCTCGAAAGTACATTTAGTGAGCTCCTGGACCAGCAGGCTGTGACTCCTAATTGTGAACACTTCCTAAGTATACCCACTTTATTCTTTGAAAAGAATTATTATCTGTTTCTAAGTCACTGATAACTACGAAGGAAAAAATCTTGTGGTCTAAAGTTCTAACAAATAAAGCGTGAGAGGAGATAACAGTTAGTGTCTGTAACAAGTGTAGTGAGCACCTTTAAGCCTACCTTTAATACAAGAGGCCAGAGCCAAGAGACAGACACAGGAATATTTTCTCTTCATAAGGAACGCCAACCAGAGACATCAAACAAGACAACAAAATACCCATAACTTCAGTTACAGTGCCCTACTGCCAAATAACTAACACCTGAACACTCTTAGTTGCCTACAAATGAAAACAGCTCAAGAATTTTCCGTCCTACACTTTCCACCCAGTCAAATTCCCTCCACACTGCTAAATTAACACAGATAAAATATAGGTTATTTTTGCCCAGACTACTTCTATGATTTATTAGACAGATGAGGGAAGGGTACATTAACTGTGTATTCAGCGCTGGAACAAGTATGAATTACTGCATCGTGTTCTGATATCTTCTATTTCTTGCTCTTAAAGATCATCCTTCAGTGTTGACAAAAAAGCCCACAACCCCATAAAGCACTGGGAAACATGCAGCAGGGTGAGAGACATAAAAAGCTCTTTACTTGCAAATAAAATAAGTGAAAACAATTGTATCAGCAGAATTTGATTTTTAAAAAAAGAAAAAAAAGGCTTCCTTGCAACAAACATCACTTATTCTGTCTTTTTCCAGTCATCCTTCAAAACAAAAAGGGGGAAAAATTGGGCTTTCCTCCCCCCAGTCATTTTGGGTTTTTTTTAATGACAAACACTTTCTGAATCAAACAAACAACTTACCTTGCACTTCATTATGAATCCTGTTTATAAGTATGGAATAGCCAGGAAGAACAATTAGAGTTTTGTCTATATGTTTTGCTGCATTAAAATTTAAATTAGTAAAACCAAACTCAACGTAACAAATTCTGACTTCTTTCTATATAACTTTAAAGATAGGATGTAATTTTAGAACACTTAGTGTGCTTGTTCTGGACTGAAATGTTTTGTTGCTCTATTTTGTTGGTTATGTGCATATTAATTTATCCATACGATACCAAAGTGTTCCAGATTCACTTTGAATATATAATTGCCACAGAAAATCTTAGGTAACATTAAGCTTCATAAAGTAGCTGATGCAGCACAGTGCTGTACATCAGCCTACAAATTGTCACCAAAAGGAAGATTACCATTGAATTGATATACTTACCATTTTATGGTCATTGACTACCATGAGCTCCAGATATTTCATTTCTTCAAAGACACCACGAGATAACTGATGGATTAAAGAAATTCTTTGAGAAATCATGAAGATGTAGTGATTTTCAAAAGTAACTGCAGCTGATTTTTATAATATATACATATTAAATATATATTATGTATGGTATGTAAACCTGGAAACAACTGGGTGAGAAATGTAACCGGTAAAGAATCATAGCTCCAGTAACTTAGACACTGGCTGAGAATCTGAGCCACATCATTAAGAATATTCAGGGTCTACTCTTCTTGGTTCAGGGCAGACACCACCACTGCTTCCCTCCGCCTTTCATTATGTACTCTCCACCACAGATTTAATGAGGAAGGAAGTTATAAAAACATATGCACCCTCAAAAATATGGTGTGGATTGTGCAACTCAGTGAAGAAATACAGATTAATCCTCTTTAATCAATTATTCTCCTAACTGATACATATGCATGTGAAGATCATGAGGAGTGCCCACTTATGTTCTATCAATAACCCAGTTCTGGGTGTCCTTGTTTGGATTTTTGATTTATTCACGCTACTTAATTAGCCAAATGACAATAAAGTCAGATATCTACAAAGTGGCAAGAGTTCATTCAAAATTATTCTCTATTCTCAAGCAGACAAAAACCTTGAAATTCTAAAGTAATTTTCACTACTAAATTTGTATTTAATTGATGCATAATGTTACTGTCACTTTAAAAAGTGTATCAACTTTCTTCCAAATATTCTATTTTTAAAGAAAAATCTTGTTTTCTGCTTTGATAATTTTATTATGTGACAATATTAAGCTTCAAAAAATACTTTTTTCCCAGAGCCTATGTGCTCCTGACATTAAAAAATACAGAAATTAGTGAGTTTGGTTTTATAAATGGTCTTAACTCAGGGTCACACTTCTACTTACTGCTCTCTTTCTTCTCCTTCTCCTCAGCCACTGCAGTTCAGACAGAAAGGGCCATTCAGAACTAGAGTCAGTCTCTGTAAGAATTACAATTTAAGAATTTCATGGCATTATTTTAAACTACTTATGTACACTGTCCAAACCAAAAGTAGATTCAGATCACCAAAATTAGAACCACCTTTTCTATTCAAAAGCTCATTTTTTAAGATACATAAAATATATCAAAATTCAAGTAATTTAGAAATCTTAAAGTTAAAACACGCAAGAGAGGTGAAGAAATTGCAACCTGGGCTTAGAATATATGTTTTCTTCCACCTTGTTGCCTCAATAACATTTAAATTTAGTGATTTTCAGAGGAAAGCTAAATACAGGTCTGTGGATTAAAATATTACAGCTGCTTTTTGAAAAATCTAAATTCCATTGCAATAATTGTGAAAAAAGTCAGGGCAGTATCTATTTTTCAGGATTTTCTATATCAGCAGTTTTATAAACACTGCTAGCCTAATATTCAAATTTTCCAAGTTATACAATTATTTCCAATATTGAAAAACTCATAAGCAAAAACATACCAAGGTCCCGCAACTGCTTGGAGGCTTGTGTTCCGTAAGTTCTTTGGATGATATGCGGCCTACTTTTACTTTCCTGATAAGAAAAATATGTGAAATTTTTCTTCTAATTAATAACATCAAGTGAAAAATGTGGGACTTCTTTAAGTATTTATAATTTTTATTATTTTTTCTATAAAATGCAAGCAACTGTAGTACCAATTTGGGATAGCACTAATTTGAAGCAACCTATTTGCAATCCTGAGCAAATCATAGAGCCTCTCTGCTTCAGCAGATTAACCAGTCTACAAAACTAAAATGTCATAGATGTCTTTGAGATTACCTTAAAAGAGTCCTTTAAAAACCTTAGCATTAGAGAACACAGATCATTTATTCCAATAAATCAAATTAGAAAGCCTATGTCTGGTTGAACTCTTCCTCCCACAGATGAAAAGCAACTATTACTACTTATGAAAAAAATCCTATCTAATTGCAGCAAATCACAAGAAACTAATCAATATACTCTCCTTAAGAGGATTATTTCACCTGTTTTATTGGTGTATGCCACACTTTGAAAGGACAAGATTTTTAATGCATATTTTCTTTATAAGCCTAACATATCCCAAATTATCACATTTGAGTATCTACTCTAGAAAACAACTCTTTTCTTCCGTAACACCTCCTCCACAGAGCCTGCCAAAACAAGCAATTATTTTCAAAGGGTAGGATGCTACTGTTCTGTACATCCATAAGAAATACATAACACACTGAAGGACAATACTGCATATTTTTGCTGGATTTTTGGGGGAAGGAGAGGGAGTTTTATATAGTATCTACTATAGTTAAGCTTAATCAAGCTGAATAAAATACATTCTGAAGGCTGTGTTTGAGATATCTATCTCACATATTGCAATCAAAAAATGAGCCTCTGAAAGCTCTCTGTAGCTATATTATTTTCAGTAGTTTTGAGACAATTATGCATCTCATCTGTTTTCTTATCATTTAGAGTTCAACTTGAAACCTTGAGTTGGCAAATGGTATCTCACTTTTATAACCAGAACTTTTGCTCTACTTACAACTTTTACTGAAATATCACACAGAGAAATACCCTGGTTTCCTTTGTTCACCCAGGCAAGGAAACAGTTTAGTCAAATTCTCTTCTTCCTACTATATGGATACCCTTGTATAAATATAATCTCCATGAATTTGCTGTGTCTGTGTTGTCAGTTTTTAGAATTACAACCTTTATGAACGTGTGCTACATTAAACACAGACACACAGCATGTACTGTTGTTCCTGGGGAGACTGATTCTTTTGGATGTAGTATTTCCCTATGTTTCTGAAGTTTCATTTACAGACCAATAATTGACTGTCCAAATGATACCAAGTCCTCTGAATGCTGATCCAGTTTTTTTGACAGTATCGGTCAATAATTTTGCAGATCTTTATTCAGACTCTAATTTCAGCTTTGCAGTCACTAAAATGTATCAGTTCTGCAGCATTAATTATTTCTCATATACTATACATATACTGTCATATACATACTAGAGCAAGACAAGCTTGAGACCTGTGATACAGCATCTGCAATATATCTGCAGACCAAGCAGGATACAAACCTTAAGAATTCTGTCTCAATGTTGCAAAATCACTTCACTGAAAATCACTCAAATATTTGAATCATTCAGAAGTAGAAATATACCTAGTTTTACTACTGCCTGTGAAGTTGTGCCAGCTGTATTAATAGCTAAAGTTTTAGAAATGGTGGTATATGTGAAACATGAAATACAAAAATAATAATAGCAAAATACTTGCATAAATGTAGTCCTATATCCTGATGCAGCATAATCTTGTATTTAAACATGCTGGATCACAATTATTTAAGATGTACAGTGATCACTGACTTAAGACATACAAACTGTAAGATTCCCAGATATAATTATCTACTTTAATTACACTTTTTCTGGAATCGTGGTAGGCCATGATGCAACTATTTAGAGAGGAATGTATGAATGAGTTCCAGAGATCCTTTCAATGAATTTATAAACACTTTAGTGCAAGTACTAGAGCAAATTGATAAACATTTTTTACAGTCCATAAACATGTACTATAGAAACAGTTTTATTTGTCTACTCCCAGCATCTAAATGATCAACAGCAAGTAGGAAACAAAAGATTAAAGAAAAGCAGAGAAAAATCATAGGTAAATCATAATTACACACTTACTACCTTAAACAAGTTCACATCAAGTGTTTTAAAATACTTTTAATTTTCATATGAATGCATGACACATATAACTCAGTGATTTATTCTAATGCCTTTATTTGCTATTCCTTGAGCATTCTCCAAAACCAAATAAATTACACAAAAATAAACTTACTGCAGTGTGGGTCAGATCCATTGGTTCTATCAAATACAAATAAGTACTGTCTTCAAACATGCCACTAGAACATGGAGAAAAAGAAGTGATATATAGGGTTGTATCTAGTCAAACAATCAGTTTGACTCCAGGATACGAATTTTGATGAGACAAAACCAAATTTAAGGCTGAAAAACTAATCAATATTAAATATATGTTGATTACTGCTGCATGCAGCTAAAGCTAAGATTGGGGTTTTTTTTTTTAAGATATGTGGCACATTTTAATGGCCTAACACTAAAGGTAATGGCAATGCAATGACAAAGTACCAAAAGGAGTAAAAATTTGACCTTGGAAAGAAGAAGTCCTAAGTCACACCTTAGCATGCAAAATACAATCAACAGCTGAGCTGCACTTAATGGTAACTAATGCTAGTAAGGGCTCATTTCTTTCATTTTTTCCTTGTATCATCTAACAAAAGGATCCATTTTCCTGTTGGCTGAAAGAATGAACACTAAGCATTCAAACTGCTGAAATATAATTCTTGTTTATGCTTTACCATAATAAGTCAGCTGGGGATATATTTACTTGCACTTACTATATTCAAAGGTTTCATGAGACACCCTCAAAACACCAATTCCAATGATACTAAGAAAAACTGCTACCAGTTTGGCATAGATGGTACTGGCATTTCAAAACATACAAAAATCTTCGAGCCTGTAGTGTTTCAGTATCTCCCATATTAAGAGATAATATTCAAGAATAATAATTACTTATAGTCTTGTTTAAAAAATGAGAACATGCACTTACTGAAGTCCATTACAAGTTGAAAGAGCAACTTTGGAATCCTGGACACCTCTGATATTTCCATGGTAGTAACAATGCTCTCCCCCCTAAAAATGTTTGAAAACAAAAAATCACACACACAAAACTACCCTGATTTAACATCTTTTGCTTAAAAACAATCTAAAAACCCCATCCAACTAACAATAACAATATACATTTACCTCATTTAAGTAGTAGTCTTTACTGTCTATCAGCAGTAAGCTCTGCTAAACTAAAAATAAAAAGTATACTCAAAAAATTTTATTAAAAACTCTGAAGTGTGGTTGTCCCTCACCCATTGTTTGAAAAACCTACTATTCATCAAAAATATTTTTAATTCTTGTGTCACGTCATCTGAACTCCAACATGCATATTGAACCCATTCTTTATGCAATTATTATAACTCAAGAAGGTAGAAAAAAAGTAAATTCTCTTTATGTATGACAGCATTATTTCCATTTTGCATCTTATTTAATGAGTTATTCAAATTCTGAATTAAATTTCTTACAGGCTATTGTTTATAATTAAATCAAAGTGCTACACAGAAAGCAATCACTGTGTGTTTAACCTTCATCACTGAGAATACATAAAACATGCTTTTTAACAGATAAATTGTGATTGTATTTCTCACACAAAGCTTTTCAAGGTTTTTTTCTTTAAAGATGATCATCTGAGTAAAGAAACTGGTGTTTGTTCTTCAGTCATTTTTGTAATTAACTACCACTTTTCTAGAAAATATAGTGCGTTTCGCTGAGATCTCACTTCTTTAGATCCACATCAGGAAACAAAACAACCTTTTACTTAGGCCTAAAATGTATTATAAGACACAGCAAAAGACCAGGATACAATCCTTATTTGACCTCCTACACAAATTGTGTGGGGGTTTGGGGTTTTTTTAGTGTTTTTTTTTGTTATTTATAATGAAGCCTTATACAGATTAACGTGACCTCAGGAGCTCTATTATTGCTTCTAAATAAAACAATTCAGAAAACATCCCCTAGGAAGTTTGGATCAAGTTACTGCAGCATGCAAAGGTAGCCCATTTGCTGAGTCTGAAGTTCTAATATAATTTTCCAGTCAGATTCATGATTCAGCAACCGCAGTGCTCAATGCTAGTGCTGCAGCTGACAATTGCATGAGCTTGTCTAAATGCCAGAGGGAATTGTTTTCTTGCATCATTTAGCATTTTTGTCTATTCTGCAGAATACTGAGTCTTAATAAAACAACTTCCTTTGTATGTTACATGAAACTATTTTTCTTCTCCAGTGGAAGAAAACAAAACAGCATATTTCCATAATTACATTGCAATGGAATTGTTAAATTTTGCCCTAATCTGCCATGTATTATTTTAAGATTCTCTATAGCAAAGGCAAAATAATAAACTAGACATCTAATACTTGGACAAACAACAGTCTGGACATTCTGAAAACATGAATACAACCCGAATGCTTGCTTGCCTGCACTCTAAATACAGATATAATTCAAACATAATAAGCTTGCAAGAAATATTTTTTCATTTCTACCAAATATAAAAAAAATAATTCCCTGAAAATGTAGTTTATAACCTTCCTAGGAACCTTCCAGTCCTCATTTTGTTACTACAAAAAACCAAAAAGACTGATCTGGTTCCCTTAGTGCTTGCAGAACTTTACCTTGCAGAACTTCAATCTGGCTTTGGATCAATAGCCTATAGCACTGAATTCAGTTTGGGAGCTAGTCTGACAAACATAATTAATTGGACGTCTAGCAATATGCTGATTTTGTAAGATCTTCAGAAGTTAAGGTTTCAGTTAAATCTTTCATTTTCTGTTTCACAACTGTATAATTCTTGCAAAGAAAACTCATTGCGAGATTTTTGGGTTTGTTCAAATGTGTTACATTACCATTATTCTTTCTCCTTGTACTTTGTGCTAAGGACACATAAATAATTAATGAAGATTAATCCGATGGT
The DNA here is from genome assembly GCA_013400915.1 of Pardalotus punctatus. Lineage (NCBI taxonomy): Eukaryota > Metazoa > Chordata > Aves > Passeriformes > Pardalotidae > Pardalotus > Pardalotus punctatus. The sequence goes on from VZTX01005503.1 coordinate 772,035, forward strand.
GACTTCAACCCTTCCACCTCCTATATTTTACAAGATGTAATTGTTCTGGCAGCAATGGATCATCTTCACTACTACCACCTACAAATGCCTACTCCTCAGCCCAAAACACAGCTTTCCTTTTTTGTACAATTCCTCTTGTATTACTGAGCTATCCTTATAAGATGAGATCACAGTTCTCTTCTATGTGTGGAAAAACACTTCAGATTTTTTTAAGTCTTGAAAAACATTTTTTTCTCTTTTTTAAAAAGATTTTATTGGCATTGTTCCCTTAGAAAGACAATTTAAGAACACAGTACCTTAGAAAACTTTGGTTTTCCATCTTCATAGTGAATTTCCACATAATTGGAAGATAACAAGTCACTGTCAAAGAAAGGACAAATAAAGGTGAGAAAAATCCGAGTACTCTTTCTACTGCTATGGGTAGGTTTGGGGGGTTTTGTTAGCATTTTCAAACAATTTTTGTTTTCCTTGTACATTAGTTTAGAAAAAATCCATCAATTTGTGTTCAGTAAATGGTTTGATGGTACATTGGAAGTCAGAATGCAGTACAGAAGGGGGAATCTCATTCTGGAATCTAATTAGCTATATTTTAGCTTTACAGGTGGATTACCAGCCTTCTAAATATGCAAAAAACATACCCCATGGTTCTAGAACTTTACTTGCTGACAGTAAATGTATGTTTAGTTCATCACCATTTTCAAATAAGTTTTACAATTTATCTAAAAGTGTAAATAGACTGTATGTAAGGCTGAACAAATAAATATACCATGGTTATGAAGACAAGAGTGTATAATGACTTTCACAAACTGCAAATACTAATTTTTTTCCCAAAAGCAATAATGTGCCTTAAAAAACACCACACAACACACAACCCAAAACACACCTGTCTACACCATACTACCCCTTTTCTTACTTTCCTTTTTTATTTTTAGATACTTTTGCATTCTTATTTTCTTCCTAACTATGGCAAAACAAATTTCTGAAGCATAAAAATTTCCCATACTGTGTAATTTGCAGTTCAGATTGATTTTTTTTTTAATTTTTTTTTTAAACTAAGATTAGCTGGCCTGTAGATATCCTGTGATCACCTCAATGCCTCATTCACATTTCACCAAGTTACGACCAGGGCTGCAGCCAGCATAATGCCCAGGGGGAGCAAAGCAATTAAATATATTAACTGGCCCCACCAAATATGCAAGATAAGCATTTTACTTAATGCGATCCAGAATTCTTAGCATTTTTGAAATCTCTAATGTACCCTTACAACAACAACAACAAAAAAAAAAAATCATTGAAGAGTCTCATAGTGCTACATGTATCAAAACAAAAATATCATTGCTACAAATAAACACCATCGTTATGGAAGTCTGGTCTGGCAAAATAGCTCTGATGGGAATTCATGACTAGCAACAACCTATGATAATGGGGAATCTTAGATTAGGCTATTAGCAATCCTGATAACACTGTAATTCCGGGGCTCCCAGCTCATAAAATCAATTCTTCAGGCCACATTTATCAGGCACTGCACTCGTTAGAAGTCAGTTTACCCGTGGTTCTGCACTCATTAGAAGTCAGTTTACCCGTGGTTCTCCTAAAAGTCCTTCCTCATGAAACTGAGAGACCACACTGTGGGCACTCTAGGCCTGCAAAACCAGTGCTAATAAGCCCTGAATAATTACTGACATCTTATAATTTGTCTTAAACATCCCTTTGGAGGCAATATTAAAAATACATATTTTAAAGTGGAGATTTAAAAATAAATTCAGTTGCATAAAATCATTTAAACCTTCTTTATTTGTATCATAGATCAAAACTATAAACTTTCTGCAGAAAATACAAATGCTGTATAAATAGTGTAACTGCTTGACTACAATGCAAATGTTCACTTCTTCAACATGGAAATACTTGAAGCTTCTAAAAAGGCATACATACATAAAACAATTAAACTTTAAAGTGTTGATAATGTCCTTTTTCTTTGCGTTTTTCATACTTATTCTGAAGCATAAAGACTACTGTGCTTAGTACTTGATGGGAATGGTACAGACAAGGCTACAGTTAACTGAGATAAATAAGAAAATTGAAAACTCTAATTACAATTATTTTTAAAAAAAAAAATAAAATCACTGTGAACGATTAAACACAGGAACTATGCTCAACGTGATAGGGCCCTGACCAGATTCCAGCTTTTACAGACACTTCTGCTTCAATTTGGTTTCCTCAAACCACTTCCCGTATCAGCACTTATCTACCTGTTTCCAAATCAAGCTCACACTTTTACACCTTCTTTTTTGCCCTTTTCTAGTAACCTTATATGACTGATCTCAGACCTTGTTTCTATGCTATCTAGCGCTTTTCACATCTCAAGACCTGCAGTAAGTGATTTCCCACTGTGTGTACTGACTCACAACTAACTGTAGTTTAATTACAGCATTTCTCTCAGATTAATCCTATTTTGTGTGACATAAGAGCTGCTCAAAATTTCTTTAGTCTACCCTTTGCAGAATCTTTCCAAAGTTTAGTATCCTTTTCTTGGATTTTGTTTGAGCTTCTTTTGTAACCCAGTTGATTCCCTCATCTGCCAATCTTTTCCATTCTTTAGCTTCTCATTACTTCCAACTGCCAAGGAATTCCCAATTCAGGTAGTGTCCAAATACTCATATATATATATATGGATATATATATACACATGTATTACAAGTAAAAAACAAGGATGCAGCAGACAGACTTTTTCAGTAGACTCTACACTTTTCTCATTGCTAACTTTCGGACATGTATTGGGGTCTGTGTGACGAGGTTTTGGTGGGGGGGGCTATAGGAGTGGCTCTCTGAGAAGCTGCTAGCAGCTTCCCCCATGTCCAACAGAGCCACTGCCAGCCAGCTCTAAGATGGACCTTTGGGATCTGCAGGATACAAGGCACATCAATGAAATTCTCCATGCTGAACAAATTCCCTACAAAGAAAATGAAGGCCAGTTGTAGTGATATACTTCCCAAATGCCATGCTATAAACAAAATGCACCTTTAATTAGTGAAGCGCTCTTTTGCCAAATGTAACACAGTATCCAGCACCTAGAAGGCGGAGTAGAAAATCTTTTATAAGACTTTTGGATTTTACAAAATTGTTTCTCATGCTAGGCTGGAACACGGTGTTTATCACTAGTTTCTGGTCATTATTATGTTTTTAAGATTGCAACACATAACCACCAAGGTTATGCAAGGGCATTTTTCTCTTAACATTTCTCTCAGGACAGTGAGAATTTTGAACATTCCACTGAAAAAACATAAAAAAATACACATAAAACTGATACTGCAAATTTCCCCTACCAAAACTTTTGCCTTCTATTAATGCTGACAAATCTGACAAAAGATGTAAGAAAATATTAAAGAAAAAGAAGGGGGGGAAAAAAGAATACTTAACCAAAATAACTTTCAATAATTTTTTCCTACACAAAAGACATGCACAGAGGAGCACTGTAGTTTCACCGGGAGGTGTGATGGGATTCTTTATGCAAGTGGCATTAAAAAGAAAGGCCTACAATGCACTGATTAAGAGCTCATGTAGAAGTACAATTGCCTGAAGAGTGAGGCACACAACTAATGCATAAAGTAGGGGTCTCTGCAGCACAAAATAACTCTTCTTTCATTATCATTTACAGAATGCCTAAATTTACCTCTGAAAGGCAGACCTGAGTGTTAGAAAATACATTTGCATTTCATCTACACTGGACTGTGTTTTGCCAGCTTTGATCTATATTGAGCCATTCACATTTTGCTTAGGGCAGAAATAGATCCAGTACAGCACATTTGTTTTTCAATACGACAAGCACCAGAAGCAGTGCAAGCTTTAACTGAAACAAGCATCAGTCAGGATCACATCAGAAAAAAGTCTATTTAGGTAGTGACACATTAGCATGATTCTTTACAATGAACACATCAAATTGCAACATGTTGAATGAACTCATGACAAAATAATTTGTCTGCTGTGTCCTTTTCTACAGTTCCTTCTACCCTGCCTTGTTTGTCTTAGATAATTGTTCTTATTAAGCTGTCCTGCTCCCTGGCTTTTCTATCCATGTTATACGGAAAAGTGCAAAATAAGCAGCAAAGGGATATGCCATTCCCTGTAGCTGCTGCATTTGAAGGCATAGGCCAGCTGTTAAAGCAAGCAGCAGATGCTTTTTGAAGAACTCACATGCACTTCCCTGGCGCATATTTCACTGCTGATGTTTTCATTAGCAGGAGAGCTGCAGAGTAAAAAGTGGCTTACCTCAGCTGGCATCTAACTATCCTGATGAAGAGAATTGATTTGGGTAGGAAAAGGTTATGAAATGACTACAAGATATTTCATATACAAGTAAGCAAATTAGCTTCCAGGAACCTAGTAGACAGCCTGCAGAAAATCAGAGTACAGCAAGAATTACCCTTCTTGCATAATCCATAAGTTATCTTTATACTAACCTATTACCAGGCAATTATTTATTAAGTATTCTGAAATGTTCCAAGCTCAGTACCAGTGTTTGAGAAACCTAGTTTAGTTGAATTATTTAACAGAACACGCATCGGATGTTTTTGTCCATTTGACAGATATAGTTTAGTAGCACATAAAGATGGGAGAAGCAAATAGAGACCTTACTGCAGCATTTTGTTAGGTCATCAAGGCACTGTCATCTAATGCAATGCCTATCTACAGCCTTGTTTATATTAACAGTTTCAATTATATTCACAAGATTTGTTGAACTCACTGTTCTTACGGGAATTTACTAAGTTCCTAGTATGCATTTACATTAGTTTTTACTTAAATGTTGTCTTTGAAGCTGCTCTGAGAAGAGTGTCTCCAAGGAATAAATATAATCCTAATATTCATTATTTTTTAAAACAGAGCAAGGTTTTACTACTTTTTCTCATATTATCTCGAAGGAGCTTAAAAAATAAGAACATGATACTGTAGATCAAGCAATTGTGTTTACAAGCAATTAAAAGAAACAACTGATGATGCAAATGTATTGTTTAACATTTTCATAACTATGGAATCAAAGGAAGTCCTCACTCACTTCTGCTATTAATACCATAATGATTCTGTAACAATAAACATTACACTGATTTAAAAATCACTCCTTGCATTGTCTTGCTATTGTTGCTTGATTTTGCTTCATTTGTCTTTGAGGTAGAGAAAAGGATGACCTAACCACAAATTTACAAACTGAAATTGCCTAGGTGATCCTCAAATGGGGAACAGGTCTCCAAAAAAGACTGACAGGAAAGCATCTAATAGGATGGTTTAGAATATTCATATAGAATGGTACAGAAAATGCACCATATTTTTTTCTGGATCAGTCTGTCTATCTCAGTGCAAGAAACCCTGAGTCACTTCAAGGGAATTCAGGAAACAAATTCATGATCCTTTCTCTAGCTATGTCCTGAAGCTCTCTCTTCGAGAATGGAATATGCTGTATTTTATTGGCTACTTCAGAAAGCATTTTGAAGGCAGCAGTTTGAAGAGTTCTTCAGAATATTAACAGTATGTTGAGCAGTTTCCACCATATTTTTGTTTACCATTGTGCTGAAAACTGTATCACTTTTAAAAGTGCTATGCACAAGGATATGAAGACACAAACAGCTAGACAATATTACAGAAGATGAGTTCTATGCCAACTTCAGTGCAGTATGTTATCACAGAAGTTTCCTAGAAGAACAGTTGAAAAAATAAAAATGTCATTTAAACAACTGTTCAAATTTACTCAATATTGCCTTTCAATTGATCTCTTTTCTTTCCTCACCAGCTTGGAAAACTTATCAGTAAGAATTTTATTAACCTGTAGGGTAAGATTGAAGGCTGTCATCTGTCTTTGCCAGCATTGTCTCATCCAATGGTAACCATATTTGCTAAAGCTTCTTTCATTTAAAGAAAGGTTTTTTAGATACAAGGGAAATTTGTTTCTTCTCTTAAACACTTCACTGAGTGCACCAGATGTACTAATATTTTGTGTCTAATGGTAACAGTCCAAATTAAAACAACTCTTTCCAGGAAGGAAAAATCCAACCAGATGTGGATAAGAGGTTTTTTCCATTATTATTTTATTTCTAATACCAAAAAAGAGTGGAATAAGCATATTTATGCTTATAGAGAGCTGACTTGAGCACCTTCACCTTCAGATTAGATTAATGACTATAGCAGAATCAGAGGTACATTCCAGCAAACTCAAAGTTTATTTTGGTTCCTTTAATCTATGCTTCCATGTTGAACTGTACTGTACAACTTTAGCTCTGTCATTGAATCAAGTTAAATTCAGTTATAGCGGTTCCTAGGGGCTTCTTTGATGAACTTAATCATATGCCAGGTAATACACAGGCTTTATACTAGCTCCAAATGCAAAGATTTCAGCCTGCCTACAAAACCCTCTGAGATGCCAGGGATTCACTTCAACATAAAGATCTCACTATTGACAATACTGGACTGGATCAGAAATCAACTGAAACACCTACTAAAGTGGAAAGATAACAGTTCTTCACCATTGCCAAGGTACAGCGGTTACATGTGGGCATAAGAACATAACCTATAAAAGGATACATTAAGTCAGATAGCTGCTTAGTATGTTGTCTGACAGCAAACATGTGTAGCAATCTTTCAGGGAATTTCTCAGCACCCAGTGATCTGTGACACCAGGATTTCATAAACCAGAGTTAGTACAATTGTTTATGATGGCTCTCAGGGTATTTCTTTTTTGTAATATCTTCCAATTCTTTAATTCCTGTAAATAGTTTAATATGTACAACATCCTGCAACAAAATTTACCTTTGAATTATTTTTGTGAGAACAACCTTCTTTCAAACCTCCTCCTGCATTTGATAGGAGATATTGTTACATGGTAGAGAGGAGGCAACCAACATCCTTATCCTGCCAAATGGAATTTTACAGCATTGTCATATTGTCACAGATGTGTATTTGCCTTCCCAAGGCTTGTTGACCCTAACAATCCACCAAACCAATGGCTGTGGCTGCATCTCAGCTGACAGACATTCAAAATCCTGTTCAGATGGATGAGAGATCCACACTTAATTAAATCCAGGATCAGGAGTGCACAGAATAAAGTTTTCACTCCCCAAGCAAGTGGTTTGACAAGTGGTACTTTTTCCAAGGACATGTAGAGAGGACATGGGGGAATAGCTTTAAACTGAAAGATGATAGATTTAGATATGAGGAAGGAACTTTTTACTGTGAGGGTAGTGAGAGGTTTTCACATCTGCCTCTAAGACTTTGCACATGAAATACCCACTGAAACAAATGATAACTTTTAATAGGTTGCCTCCAGCTCTGGGAGTAAAGCCCTGTTACCTACAGCTGAGAAATTCAAGACTGCACTTACAGAAGGGCACACACATTGCTGTAAAATCCTAACACCGAGTTCCTTACATTTCATCTGTAACAAATTTTTTAAAGCTGACTAGAGTTTAACTTTTCACAGTACTATTATCACATTTAATTTAGCTTGTGTGTTTTATAGAATCCATTTAGTACCCTAAATATTTAAGTGTTTATTTAAGAAAATGTCATAAATACACCAAGCTTCCTTCTGAAAAACTGTGACAAGTTTTCCAATTTCCATTAAAAAAAGAACTTTGAAAAAAACCAAGAATCAAATAGTTTCTCAAATAATTCAGTTACTCCCCTACTGTTTTTCAAATTAGGCTAACATTGTTACCTCCTCTGGGACCATTCCCAAGTTCATTCCATCCTACAGAAACATACACCACAAAGAATAAACACCAATTATAAAGTTTAAACTATTTGATAAAATTTGCTGTCATGTTGGCTGTACTTCATAAAAGAAACTGACTTTCAACAATAGTCATCATATTTTAATGTCTCAAATCTTAAAGTCATGTTACAGTCAAATGTGGTGGGGTTGGGTTTTTTCCGTTCATGTCAAAGATGCCAAATATTTTTTATATGATATCTTCACTGAAAAGAAATCCATTTTCCTGGAAATGGAGTTTCCTGGAAAGATGGACTTCTACAGAGAAAAGAAGGAAAAGCAAAAAAACGTAGACAGATTTTGGTGATATTTTTTTCTCCCCTTCCCCCAGAACCCTAAATTTTGAGGCAAGTTATGAATAGGAAGGGAGAGAAATTTTTTGCCTTTGGGTTTTACATTCTGTTTCTGTCCAGCTCAGTTATCTAATTCCCTATTCTTGGATGAGTCTCAGCCACCACACTGCCAGTGGGTGAAGGTTCCAGTATGGCCTCAGCCCCCTATGCTGGTGGGGACCTCTTTATTTAGAGGCTGGTACTAGGCCATGTCTGCAAACTGCCAGAAAATACAGCCAACTTCCCTCCTCCCTAAAAAAGCAGCAAGTAGACAGTTTTAATGCACTGCTTTGGTAGTATTGTTCCTTAATGTGTTTTAGTACTGCATCAGAACGTAAAACCTGCTACCGTCAAACAGAACATTAGGAGTTACCGGCAAAAACCCATCTCTTTCAGCAAAAGAACAGCAAGTTAAAAGCGTTTTACCTACTGCTGGAAATGAGATCACTAAAAACTAATGTGCTAGCACCTTGCAAACATTTCTTGGTGTAAATAATGCATCAATACAAAATAAGAAACTGGTCAGGTATACTAGGATCATTGATTACCCAAATATAACTTTACAACACTATTGTTTGAGGACAAAAGTGAACTAACTGAAATAAGTAAACACTTTTAAAGGCTTTTTATATAAGTTGGATTTTATGACAATGCTACATGTTACTCATTTCATAGGTAATTTATTGAGTTTGGGCAGACAATCACAACTGAACTATAAGTCTAACTTTTCAAATGGGATTGTTACCCCACTCGTGCCCTACAATCTTTCATTTTGTGCTAAGAGTATTAACTAAAAACATTATTTAATCCAATACAAACTAGAAAAACTATTACTTTTTGCATCAAATTATTTTCACGATCAACATATATGCAATTATTATGCATTATCATAACTGGCATCACATTGACAGCCTGAAACTGGTCAAACATTTGAGCGCAGCAAGGGGCAAGATGCCTAAAATTTCAGAGCTACTCACTTTACTAAGGAGTTCAAAACTGATCTTTTTCCGTGTCTTCTTGTCAGAAAAAACTACCAAAAATCACCTCTAGGATAATGAGTTACACTTATCTGGTTTAGACCTTGTGCAGCTGCAAAGTTGGTTGCCCATTCAAACTCCGTACAAATCTTACATGTTAGCTGTCTCTGCACACTGGATTCAAGGGCTTGAGGGGCTTGTGTTTCCTTCAAGCTGTCTGTGCCATTGCACGATGGCACGATGGAAAACAAATTAAAATTTTCTAGTAACATATCCATAAACTTTCAGACTGTCACCTCTTCTTCTTACAAAATCTCGACAGTTATTAATGAAATTGAATATCCAATTTTCTTCACTGTCAATTTATAATATTTGTTGCGAAGAAAAGAGCATCTGCAACATAGAAGGTAGGTAATCACACAGTTTCCAACAGATGTAAGGAATACTAGAACCTGTTTGTATGTAACAACCATCCTCAATTTTAGCTTTAATTACTTGTAGAACATTCAAAAAGCCACAGGAACAAAACCAAAAAGCACAGAACACATACAGTGTAGGTGGTATTAACTCACCTTAGAGCAACTGACTCAAATATAAATTCAACATACACAAGGGTATTCCTCAATTTTGAATTCATATTCCACACACAACTGGATTATTTTGGCCAATAGGACATAACAGCTCAAGTCTGGCCTAGCTGTTCTGCCTTTGCTTCTGACTAGACATTAACAGTACCAGTATGTCAATTGAAACTTATTGCAACCCAACATAGTCACAAAATGCTGCTTTTTGCTGAACACATAAACAGAACTGAAACACAAGAATGGGTCTTTTTCAAATCACTGTCTACGGGTATTTACAATTTATGTTACAAGTTTTATGACTTAGAGTTTTAGAGTATTATATCCAGTCAAAAAGTAAGACAGGTTTTTGAAGTAATTTTCTGGAGCAGAACCAGATAAAGAGTCAAATGTTTATGAGTCAAAAACCACTAAGAAAGCTAGGAGAAAACATAATGTATAAAGAGGCAAGCAGTAAGTATATCGGTAAGGCATCTGAACAGCCTGCACCTTATATAAAGGCAGTAAGAACATTCCTGATATCACAAGAGCAGGACTTCTTCATCTAAGGTGCACAGCAAATAAGTGTCCTCTCTCTTTTTGAAGTGAAAGGCACTGCATTTCTTGACTGCTGGAAAAGCAGACACTATTAGAAAATATCTGTATGTTTACTTTATGAAGTTGTTAAAAATAAGCAAGGACAAATAGCAGTACTGGACAATGGGCAACATTGCAAGGATATGGGGAATGTCATAGGTTTGTGATGTTACTTGGATAATCCATTCAGCATGAGACTTGGACAGGAAATGCAACCAAAACCCAAATCCTAATGAACAAGAAATCAGAGTTCTGGTCTTCATTATTATCTCTGTTAGGCCACTGACCGATGGGCCATGGAAGAAGCCACTCAAGCATGGTCTTGAAGAGGTTCAGCCAGAACTTTAGAACAGATAAGAACTGTTAAACAACATCATTTGTCTCCTGGGAAGGAACAAACTTATTTCAGGATGTCTGCCCAGACTTGTGGATATGTGCAATCATTTTTATGGAACATTCAGGGAATGTGCCAAAGGTAGTGAAGGTGAATCAGGACAGAACAAATGTCAGAAAATGGAGAGGAAATGGCATAAAAAGGAGTCACTAGTGGAAACTGAAAGACAGTAGGCTTGTTTGGCACAGACCTGCTCCTGATCACTGCTGTCTGTCCTATGTTAAGTCCTATTTCTAATATTCCCTTTGTGAATTTGCTCTCTATTCTGAATAGGTGTGATCAGAAAGAAAACTTGAGAGTCAGTCAACAGCTAGAGGGAGACTTGAATCTGGAAAGACTAGGCCTAAAACAGTGACCAAATAAGAGACCTCAAGCCCAGGCATCAACATTGGATGATCTTAAAGCCTGTGTTAACATTTGTGTCAGTGAATGTTGGCCCACCTGTGAATCAGGGGAGGGCTAGCGTACCTTTCACCAGCAAACTTAGCATTCTCAAGAGCTGCAGAAGAACTTTATCAGGCTGTAGGCTGTTCTTATTCACTTGAGTGCTGTCAGCATGTTTATGTGGTGCTAGTAAAGGCAATGTGTTTTCTTTGTGACAGTCTGTGCGACCAGCCATATCCTGCACAGAGTGCCACCTTGGGAATGTGTGCTCACTCTCACTACTGGCTGGATGTGCAGACAGGAGCAGTGGAAAGCAGATCAAGAGGAGGAATTCCCTATAGCTTGGAGGGCAATAAATATAGGTTCCCTTTACATGTATGTTGTGATTATCCACTGGAATGTATAGGTCCAACCCTCATAAAACCAGTCTTGCACTACACTGTAAGTCTTCCAGAGCCTAGAGAACACCCAGTTATCTTCCAGCTTTCTTTGTCCTTCAATTCTGTGTGACATTCCCTGCGTCACACTAATTCATCTTTTGCCAGACACTCAAGATTTCAAATAACATTTTAAAAGACAAAAAAACAAAGAGAAACCTAACTTTAAAATTATGCATGGATGAAAGAAAATGTTTCCAGTTCACGTTTACAGCAAAATATCTGATAATTAGCAGCCAAGAAGAAAAATACACAGATATGAGTTCTGCAAATTTTTTAAAGCCATAACTTGGTGCTTTGAAAAGCTATTAGATTTAATAAGGTTGCATCTTTATCCCTAAAAAAAACTTCCATAACATGACAGTTAAGATCAAAATAAGACCTCGTATGAACCTTAAGACCAGAGGAATGCTTTTTAAAGTCAGTATGTAATTGTTTCTGTAAGTGCTGTAAATGCAATTAGTTTCTCCTTTTTTAAGCATGCTGAAAGTCTAAAGGGCCATAGAAAGGGCAAATGCACTTTTGAGCATTACTGTGGATAATTTTACCTGTCCAGTAGTTAGTATGGATTTTATAGTTATTCTTAAACTTTCAGTGGCAAAAAAACTTCATTACAATTTTTAGAAAATCACATAGTTCCATACCTTCAGCAGTGATATAAAAAGCATATGTGCTATAAACAACCAAACCACCACTGCCCTGTATCACAAGTCAGTTCTTCTAGACCTGGCAATTATGTAAAATTGTGTCTTACAGGCAAACAGATTCCAGATTTCAGTACAGCTGCACCATGAGGATTCCCATCTCATTAGGAACATCATGATTGTAGTGACAATAGTATGTTTTCCAGATCAATGAAAATGAGCCATTCATACAAGTATTTACAGTATTCCTACACACTGACTTGAACAACTAAAACATCTCATGACAATTCATCAATTAGTAAAAAAAAAGCACAAGAAAATCCACACTTTGCAAACACTACTGGTACTGGAATTTCTCCATCTATCATCATTTATTTTACCATGAACAATAAAATTCAAGGATATCTATTTTATGGGCATCAGCAAGGGTTACTCTTCCCTCGCATAAAAAAAATGTTAAATGTTATTTTGTATTAATGAACTTGGATAACAGAATCTTTTTTCAACAGATCCTGGAATATTACATGCCCTGACTTTGTACCATAATATAATAAGAGCATGAACGAAAGAAGTCTCAAATCAGGCACTTACTTATTCAATGTGAGGTCAAGGATGAATTTAGAGCCAAAGGCCTCAATCTGGAAACTTGCCTGAGCCAGATGTACAGCCTGTAAACAGGAACACACAGTTGTCAAAAGATTGACTGAGTTTTATATACAACAAATGTGACTGTGAAAAATAAAGTTATGGAAAACATGCTTATTTTCATTAATCTCATGGGTATATGAAAACCTTTGCCCTTGTACCAAATTCCGATTCAAAAGGATTTTCCTTTTTAGAGGGAAGCAAATGATACCTGAAAAACATGCTTTCAATTACACGCTCATTCCTCACAAAAAGGAGGGGAAAAAAAGGGAAAAAAAAAAAAAAAGTTTCACACAGATGTCTGTATTTTGCCATAACCACAGGGTTATGTAAAAAAAGTATAAGTAATGTAGTATAGTGTTCTTTTAATTAAGTTATTGCATTCATTCCCTTTAAAAGGCTGAAATAATTAAAGCATTTGTAATACACACTTTCAAACATGAAAATCATGGCAAGGCTCATATTACATTATGAAAAATTCCTTCAAAGTAATCCCTTCACAATTAATGGCTTTGTACTTGGCACAGTAGCTAAACTAGTATAATGAATACTGATGCTGGTCAACATACAACAAAAAAAAACAGTAGCTTGTCTTCCACAGGGAGTTAAGTTTAACTTCCAGGAGATTCAGTTCTTGTCAGATGCATATCTTGTCAGATAAACTGTATTCTTTATTTGTCTCTATACTGTTGTAACTGTAACCAAAGTTATTTAAAACATTCTTATCTGTTTTATAGAAAAATAAGAAGATAAGAGATGATCCAAGAAGTTCTTTTTGTGAAGACACTGTTCCAGCAGGGTTGAAGAGATTAGATCTGAATTTCATAGCATCTCTTTCCTGATAATTTTCTAATCAAGTCATGCTTACTTACACAATAATTTGATACAGTATTAATAATTACACAAAGTTGGAATATTATTACCAAGTCCTTTAGTCAAAAGACAAAAAAAAACCCCGTTTTTTATTAAATACCACAATTAAACCTCAGGTAAGTGACAGAAAATATATCAAGTTCTAGCTAGTTTACAGCTTAACTTAAATACTGTGAAGGTTAGCTTTTATGGCCCACAGTTCTGTTCTCTTTTGGAAATTTCTCCACAAAGGATAAGCTCTTTATGCTTCTCTTCCATTCTTGCATTACACACAGCAGCACTGATTTTCCTCTTTTTTCTCAGCAAAGTTATTCATCATCTTTCAGAAAATTCTACAACATAATTTTTTAGAAGTTGCTGTTGTGACTAAAACCAGCTGTGACATTTCCTGTATTACTTCATCATTCTTTTCTGCCAGAATTATCATTTCCCTTTCAATAGGGTCACAGAGCGTTGTTGTCAGGCTTTTTTTAAAAAAAAGTCATGTACTTACAAAATATTTTAAATACCTTTAATGTCATTAAGCAATCTTAGCTAAAGCCTGGTTTTGTTATTAAAAAAATACAATGACTCTGAATAAGAATGAAAACCATGGTATTCCTAGCTGATATCTAAAATAATATAGAAGCAAACCAGTATTAAGTTTCTCTGTGTTCTATTTTTTGGTAAATGTTTATTGTTATCTCACCAGTTCACCAATTTACTAACAGTGGCCTGGCAGAACTGAGTTTACAGCTGCTCTGAATCAGCAGAGCAAAACAATGTAAGTATAAAGACAAACAGGTACTATGATCAGAGAGAATCTGCTAGCATATACATTAAAAAAAAAAAAAAAATAAGCAGAGAATGTCAGGTTAAATATATGCCTAGTAGGAGAGGCTTCTCAGCCCCAGCTCCATTTTTTTTTCAGAGTGAAATTAAGGAACAAATGTCACAAAGAGCTTTCCAAGCACCTCTCTATGACAAAAACCTCATTATATTTTCAAAACACACATGTATTTATTTTATTTTTTTTTAAGCATGAAAATGTGTTGCAGAAAAGGGGCTGCAATTAGTTTTATGCCATAAAGATTCCACTTAAAAGTTACACAACCTACTGCTTTGCATCTCCTCCATATGTAATATTTACCTGAAAGTATGTGTCTTAGATATATTCCACAAACAAGATTTCAATATTAGCTATCTGGAAAATTTACAAGAGCATGAACTATTCCATTAAGATCATTCTGAAACATGAGAAATCTCTCCCTAGGCATCAGCTACTGATTCTAGGGACAGCCAGATGAATGACTAGTCTGATCTACTACAGCTTTTCTATTGTCCAATCAAGCCTGTTCTATGATACCTGTGTATAACCCTTCAAGTTTCTAAGCCACCAACAATGTATTCTTTATCTTTCTGCAATTTCAAATTATTAAAAATAATTTGTATTCTTGGTCTGCAATATCATAAACCCCTTAATCTTGTAGAATTAGATATAGCAACACTGCTATTTCTGAAAACAACTACTTCTGTGTATAAAACCACTACTTGGTATCTATTAGTGTGACTCACTAACAGATGTAGCCTGTACACAAAAGCAATCGCTGCAAAGCAGCTGACACTAATTTGATGCCCTGCAGTAGAGCATGTTCTCCACCAAACTCAGCTGAAGCCATTGGTTATAAAAAGAACACTGGATTTTAAATCCATGCAGTTAAGCAAAAACACTGTTTAGAATTCAGGTGAATTTAGCTACAGCTCCAACAAATACAGATTCTCTTAAGCCAGTTTAACAATAGGTAACCACCTACGAAAGCCAGAAGCCAGCTGAAGGTAATGAGACCAAATATGTAAACCTGAAACTGATTATTTTCCTGCAATATGTTAGCATAGAAAGCTACCAGTGTGTTATCACCAGGTGTTTCAGGCATTACAACCATCATGTACCACAATGATGGGAGGAAATATCTCAGAAAAGTATCTGTGCAATTCTGTTATCCACCTTATAATTTCACTGTATTCTCATCAGCTACTGTGTAACACAATACCTGAAGTGTTATCTGAAATACAGTGTTCTCCTCATTGGCCTGGAAATATAAATTCAAATAAAAATATAATGTAGATTAGCATATATGTTAAAGAATATATGTATTTTCACAGGAAAAATACTAAACATCATCTTCTTGTACAACTTGCACGCATGCATATGCTCACACCCGCATAAGTATTCTTTATTTACAGAGACCAAGTTCTTTTGTCCATTTTTCCTTATAATCTAAAAACCACTGCAGAGGTTCCTGCTTTGACAGCTATTATCTATTCCAATAGCAAAGCTCTAAAATGATATAAAGTTTTTGTTCAACAAAGACTTACTGATGATGTACAGAGATGTGGGTTGAAGAAAGGCCTGAGTCTTTCAAATTCTTCCTGTCCCCATTCCCAAATTTGGGGGGAGGGGTGGGATTTCCCATTGTTCTGGAAGCTCAAATTACTGGCATAGTCACTGTAATAAGAGATTCTTCATACTAGAGACATTCTAAGAGTGCTGTGGCTGCTTATGCAAAGAAGTAGCTCTCAGGCTTTTTCCAAGCTAAAATTCCATATATATATAAAGAACCCCAGCTTCTTTCAAATCAGTCATTAGTTTACAGTAAGTTTCAAGATAAAAATGGCTGTAACTAGAATCTCATTTCTACTGATCTATATGACAACTTGAATGCTCTCATTATTTTCAGTATCACATTTGGGCAAAATTTGTCCATCATTCACTTTTTTTGGACTTTCAGGAAATTTACAATCATCATACCAAAAATAAACTACTATATTGGTTTTACTTTCTTCACAGAAAAACTATGCCAAAGGCAATAATGTGTTTACCCTTCAAAAACACAAAGTTCTGTCACAAGTCTTTAAACAAAAGTAACAGCATTATTTAACTGACTGATGGCAGCAATGGGTCTTTTTCTATATTCATACAGATAAAATCTCCAAGGGACAAGCTTATTGCTTTTAGAAATCTATTTGTGCATAATTCTGCTGACTGAAATAATGGCCAAAATCTACCTCTCTCAGTTCAGAAGCTGAGCAAGGGTTTCATCACTCCCATTATGGAAACAGAAATGTAAGACAGATTTAGATGGATTTTACACCATTAAAACATTTTTTTTGCTCTAGACCTTCATTCTAATAATAGCATAAGTTTTGTCACAAATCAATGTCACTTACTGCATATTAGTTCCTTATCCTACTTTTAGCTTGTTGGCCTATCCTCAGACCCCATACAGAAACCATCCTTCTTTAGCATTTGGTTACCTTCTACTACCAGCACATCTGCCAAGGCAACCTTCCACTGCTCCCTGGAAATAAAGCACTTCATATTGAAACAGAATACATGAATGTCCTAGCAGCATGTGAAAACTTACATTTAAACTATAAAGTATTTCAGAAAACCTCCTGTTAATAGTTTGTCTCTGGTCTTCAACAAGCGTTACAATGATGCCCTTGAACCCCAAGCCTTGAAGACTGTTCTTTGAAAGGAAGGTTGTGGGTGTGTGAACAAAGATCCAGGTCTGTCTCTGGAAGCAATCGTACTGTTGTGCATCTAACCCCAGGGGCCAGAACCCACCATTCTCTCCCAACAAGTCAATAACTTACGTACCCTTCTGCAGTAACACTGGCCTCCAAAGACATATGCCTCTTGAAGCTTTTCTCATAAGACTCTCCAAAGTAGTGCATCCCTATCTTGGGCCACTTCCCTGCAGTACCCAGCTTCCCACAAATGCTAAAAAACCTATAAACTTAATTTATTTTTATTTCAGAACAAGGCATAACAAGTACAAGTGCTGTGCTACCTAACACTTAAGAACTGAAGACTTTTATAGGTTATTGTGTGAAGCTCATGAGAGGACCCAGAAATATATTAAAAAAAAAAAAATTTAAAAAGATATAGAAATAACATGACCCACATTTCAACTAAGAAAGACCTAGATCTAGCTGAAGTTGGCATAAGGAACATCTCCTACTCCCAGAAACCAAAGACAGGAAGACCAATTTCAATCCTCCTGTTAGTAACTACTGAAGACAGTCAAGATAAGCCTTTTGTATTAACATAAATTCAATACAGAATAGAAAAAAAAACCAAAGTACACACAATCTTCCATTTACAAGTAGTATAAACTGAAGCTGCACCACAGAAAAATCAGGAGGAAAAAGGCAAAGCCAGCTGAAATACTACACAGATTCTTCAACAATCTAATATATATGTGAAATGAGCTTCATTCATTATTTTGACCCGTTTTTGTTACATGGGAATTAAAAGTGAAGACCTCCCTGAAACAGGCAATAAGGAAAGGCTAACTAGTGGGTAGGATTTTTATCTGGATTTTTGTAAGAATTCACGATGCCACCTCTTGAGAGTTTACCATCTGTGACATTTTGTCTTATGCAAAACAAAAAAAAAAAAACCAAGAAACCTGCTTTATCTTCAATATCACTTCCTTTTCCATAGCAAAGAGCTGTTTTCCTTCCATCTTAAGGATGTTTTCCTGTTCAACTTTCACATACTGCATACTAAAATTACATAGAGGATTGAGACAGCACTATATCTCAACCCTTAAAGGAAGGCAACATAGCTAAAAAAAGTTGCATTCACCTGGCAGGAGTATTTTCTTTATATAATGACAAACAGCTGACCTGACCACAAACACCTGGATTTCCACCCCATGAAAAATAGCTCAAAATAAATCAGACTTTTTGGGGGAAGGTGGAACATCTTCACAGTCAAAAGTACTCTTCCTTATTTTTTTCCTCTTTAGGGTCTGCAAAACAGTTTTCTTAACACCTCTCTCCTCCCCAAAACTACATTAACAGCTTAGAATTATGCATGAAGATATGGCTTCTTTACAGCTACTGAAAACTTATGATTCAGAAACTGCCCAGCAGATACAGTCTTCCTTCATATGCATCCAGTTCAAGCTATTTCCCACTCAAAATTTGCTAAGGTTGCCCTGAGCCGTGTTTCTCCAGGAATCCTATTATTTTCAGATCACACCTTGCACTGCAGGGTATTTCCCTCTGCTGGCCACCGTAAGGGCTTGCTCCTAGCCTTTTGTGACAAATGATGCCCCATGCAGTCTTCCTGCTAGGTCCTAAAAATATGTAGTCTGCAAAAATGAACCAAAGCAGTCGTCTGGTTCAATAGAGAGATTAGAGTTCAATAGAGTTCATTCAAAACACTTCCTCCACCTGCAGAACTTTAAAAAGTCAGAGCACAGGTGACTCAGGCCTCTTCATCAAGTTTAAGGATCCCTGTGAGCTTCTTCAGTGTCTTTGTATAAATAGATGCTCATTTTTGAGCATTTTGCACTAAAAATAACTTCAGAAGGACTCAAAACCAGCTAGCCTTAATTTGACTATCAGGAAACAAGTATACAGATTTTAGACTCTGCAAACATCAAGTATTTAAAATCTGCTTTTATTAGAGCAAAAAGCTAAAATAGAGTATACACTAGAACTCTGTCCTGCTTGCAGATAGACCACTTTGTCAAAACTATGGTGAACATTTCTTTCTTTTAACAGTGAAAGAAAGCTTTGTCCAAGAAGAAGGCATGAGAGAGGGTCTACCAATAGTTTTGATCACATATACCTTCTCAATATAATGACATTTCACCAAAAGAGGGTAAAGAGATTCAGTGCTAAGAAATAACTTCTTATTTAAATTTTTGATCTCTGGTACACTGTTTTTTCTCAGGTATTTAATTTCTACCAACATTTCACAAGGAAGGCAGCAGACCCTTATTTTTAGGGCATGACTTTAAAAAAGTATTTTAAATAATTTTATATGATTATATTTCTCTAGCTTTACCTCTTTCTTCCCATATGCACACCATCTCTTCTAGTCTCACCCTCTCCTTACAGTGACTCAGCATTTCTGAGGCATTCAGGCCCAATCCCACAAACTGGCCATATTACATTATTCTGACCACTACAGTGAAGTTCCACAGAAAGGAGTCTACTGAATATTATCAATAGTTAGGGACTGTATCTGCATCATATGCCTATAAATGGCATATTAAGGCTGACAAGAAAATACAGATTAAAGAATATATAGTTAAAAAAAAATATTTCCCCAATGTTTTCCACTCTATACATACATAAGGCCATAATTTCTGTCTTTATTTTTTTTTCACATGGTAACAAAAAAAAATTCCTAAATACAGATATCTTTCTTTACCTAACTATAAAGGTATTTTTGGCTACTTTTCTTTATTACCAATGTTGGAGACATCAAAATCTCACAAATAGTATTTATTACAATATAGCATTTATTTTAATTCTGATGAAGGATAAAAGCCAGTACTGAAAAAAATCCTCCCCCTTAAGTCAAAACCAGTCCTTGTGTATCTTTCACAATCAATTGCATTGTTTTGTTTATGGGTTGTTTTCCTTTTACACCTTCCAGACTGCCCCCTGCCCAGCAAATTATTGTTCTACAGAGAAGATTATAGCAAATGCTAAACAGAACAAAATAATATGATAACAAATATTTTAGCTATTGGTAAAGTAGAAGAAAGAGCAAAAAAATTGCTTCATGCAAGCAAAGACATAAGATTTAATTGGGGTGAAGGTGTCTGGTACGATGATCGGGAAGCAAGACATACAAAAATCCATCCAGACAGTGAACATAATCAACCCTTTCCTTCAATTAAATATAAACAATAAATATAAAACAATAGAAATTTCATGCTGGAAGAATGAAGTTAACATAATGTCCCTCTCCATGAAGGCCCAGGATTAAGGAACTCTTCTGTGAGAAAAACTGCAGCATTAGCATTCCCTATGCTTAAAAGGGACACAGTGAGTAGAAAGAAGATCCACTTTACACAATACTCAGCAGCAAGCATGCCCAAAGAAATCAATATCAATTCTGTCAGCACTGATTTCTGCAGAGCTTTACTCCAACATGTAGATACAAGGTAGGGCATAGGAAGGATAGGCAACAACAGCAACGTTCTTGTGGGCAATGCTGGGTAAGCAAAGAGATTGGTAGACATTGTCCTCCATGGATTCCAAGAAAAAAAACACATACGGCAACATGGAGGAAGCATTATTCCCAAAGGCAAGTCTGCAAGCACTTGTAAATCCCTTTCTTCCCACTCCCCTCTCCAAAAAGGGGAACAGTAAGACCCTAGTGTTTAAAGTGTATTTAAGAGTGGTCTCACTTCAAAGCATATTAGTTCTGAATGTAGTGTTCTCTTAAGTATCTCCAGTTTCCAACAAACAAAAAGCTTTTCTGTGCCAGTCGTAACATACTGGCATATTGAGATGTGCCCAAAGTCACATACCAGTAACCATGCTCAAGAAGATGGGAAGTAACCTTTCTTCCTATTAGAACATCAAAACCATACAGCTACCTCAACTTCCTTTTTTCCCAAAGATTATTCAGTGCCTTCGTATTAATTCCATGTCTAAAATGGCACTAAAATCAATACCAACATAAGCACATATAACAAGTATTAAATTCACTGTCTAAAATTTCAAGAGAAATGCTATTCAATAGGTAGGAACTCCATTGTAGCTAAATCCTTCCGTAATATCATACACACTGATTTGCTTTATTGTCTCTTCCCTACCATGGTAACCTCTTTATATTCAAACCATCTTTACCTTCACTTTACCTTTTACCCAGTAGGAAGAAATTAATTTTTTAGTATTTCTAAAAATAGGATTAAATAAATTTAAAGGGTACTAAGTGCTATAGTTTAGACAGGTTTATTTCTTTACGAAGTTATTCCACAAAACCAAAGTTTGTTCAATTCCACACGATTTCAGGGGGAAAAAAAACCCAAACAAACAACTTTCTAGCTGCATCCATACAAAATGGAATATTAGATCTTATCATTAAAAATGAACAATGCAGGTACTATTTGACAAAAAATGGTAACACTTTACAGTGGTCTTCACTGGCCATGCAGTTGTAGGAAACAAATGCTGCATTTATTAGGTAGTGCATGGTACACTGAAAGCTAAGTAACTCATACTGCAAGTTTAGGATTCCAAAGAAGCTCCCTATGTAGATACTTCTGCAGTCTAGAGCTATTTTGGAAGAAACATTTTGTTGATGATGGTGTACCATAAGTGAAGACACCAGAATCTACGCTGATTAGTCAAATCAACTTTGCCTAATTCTCATTTGTCTTATCTACAGTTCACTTTCTGAACCATCCTGAAACTCAAAATAATTATTTTTAAGTTAACACAAGGGAAATTACATTCTTTCTTAATTACAGGTACTCCTTGAATTCCTAAAAATGGTGGTAGGGCCCACCATTAAGTCTTAAATATCTACAGATTAAAACACAGTTTCACATCACATATCACTACGTTAAAAATTCTGCAGATGAGCCTCTTTTTACCCTACCTTGTCATGTTTCTGCTGGTGCCTTGCCCTGGTATCCAGGATATGGTATGGGGTCTCAGAGTCTCTGTTGATATAATAGATTAGTCTTGAAGGCAGCGTGATTTCTTTCTGGATTGCATTGCTGTAGCTGTTATTTTTACTGTTACTGCTGTTACTCTGTTGAAATGTATTCTCTTCATCTGCCAGTACTTCCTCTATACCGCTTGCTGTTTCATTCCAATGCGGGCCTGGGGAAGAAAGATATGCCAGCCATAAATTCCACGGCAGAATGTGTTTATTTCCATGAAAAAGCTACATATTTGCTTGCAGTTTTCTAACATTTTACTAATCACTCAAGCAAACAAAAAGACAGCTTACTCATTGAGCTAGATTTGATTAATTTTTCACACATAAAATGATTTCAGAAAGAACATTATTTATTTAATGGCATATACATTTTCACATGCAGTCATAGATTATAAATATTTTAATACCTCTCAACCTTCAGGAAGAAAAAAAGCCCAACTTAATGGACACGTAGTTACCCCCCTACACACTCTTTGATAGCTGAATTCTTTCACCAAGCAAAAAGCTACAAAAACCTGAGAATACTCTCCATGTTCCTAGCACACACTGAATTCAGAGTCCATGTGCACTGAATGCTAAACTTCCTATTATGTAAAGGGAATTGATTTCTACTTCTTTTAACTTTGACAAGAGCCCTTTTCTTCAGTAGCAGCTTTTCAAATGAAACCCTGTATCTTTCCTCATTAAAATTTCAAGACAGTCAATCCACACGATGTAACAACATAACAATATTACAATGTAACGGCAATGTACTAACAATAATAACATGATGCATAGACAGACTGCATTCAGAGCATTCCACATGTCACCGATATGCAACCAAGAGCAAATAAACAACAAAGCACACACGAAAATCCGACCCCAAGCAGACAAATTAGAGGATCTCTGTCCACATGCAGCGTGACACATACAAAGCCCACCGAAGCTTTTTGTGTCGCATCCCTCACCGGCGTCTGTCTGTCCACGCACAGCATCCCAACCCAACACACTGCAGCACCAGAACCGCACGTACCTCTCTTTTGTGCAAGCAAGCAAGCCACGGAAATGTTAACTGAGCCCCGGGTTTACACACACCGACACAGACAGTACACAAAGCTGGGAGCGGGAAGGGAAGAAGGAATGGTTATGGGGAAATGGATGCTGCCGGGGTTTATCGTGGGGGACGGGGACCGAAGGGCCACAGACACCTCAGGCACACGCACCCGCAC
>VZTX01005503.1:795703-831821 GCA_013400915.1 Pardalotus punctatus
CAGCGGGGTGTCCGCCACCAGCTGCGCGCCGAGCTGCTCCCGGGCCGGGGTCTCGCGGCTGCGGCCGGGCGCGGCCGAGCGGGCTGCAGCGGCAGCTGGGAGCGGGTGCGGGACTGCCCGCGGCGTAGCACAGACCTCTCCCTGACGCGGGCGCAGCTGCAACCAGCTGGGCTTAGGAATTATTTTAAAGAACTTTCACGCAGAGTGAAATTCCTTTGAAATCCGTCTGCCCTGAGCAAAGTTCGGAAGAGTCTCCGGAGACACTGAACAGCAGCAGGGGCAGCTTGCTCTCCCGAGAGCAGGGGCAGACCGGTCTTCGCGCCCCGGGCAGCTCTGCAAATTGAGCCATTTCAGAGCTGGCAGTTCCCAGCTACTGCAGAGCGATGCATGAGCAGTGCCTGCTCCAAGTGTTGTGCGGAGCTTCAGGCTCTCCCTCTCCTCCCTCCAAACGCCTCCAGCTAACAGCTTTGTTCCTTGCGTCCCCCCGGCCTTCTCTTTGGTCCCTGGGACCCGCTCATCCTTACTGACTGCAGCTAACTCCTGCAATGAAATCAGGGGACGGGGGGGTGGAGGCGAGAACCAAATGTTACAAAAAAAAGTGTACATATGTAGACAAAGAAAATGGGTGTGCGAACAGTAAACCAAGAGGAGGACTGCGGGGAGGTGCATGGTGAGATTCTGACCTGGTGTAAATCCACTCTGCTATGCTGTGCTCAGCAGCAGACATACTGGACTACAAACACAAGGACTGGTGCATTTCTGTGCAGCAAATAGTATCTCTCATACTTCCAGTCCAGCATGCCTGGGGTGAACCACCAACATGAAGAATAGTTGCAAAGATAAAAATAACTTCAAAGAGATATGAGAAGATGAATCTGCTGCTTTGTATTCATTCCGTGACTTCAGGAGTCAGAAAACCAGAGTTCAGAGACAAGTTTAGATATGGAGTTCTTAGCAAGCATTTTGCCCAGCAGCCTTCTAATACCCAAGAACAGATATGCTTTATTTTGGTGCAAGTCTTGCTGTGGAGGAAATAAAAATGTTTCTCCTTCGTTTGTCTGGCTATTGCTTTTTATTTGTCAGCTTATACCTTCTAAACTGAGTCTTCTTCCCACATGGATTTCCAGAAGATACGAAGTTTTCTGTTTCACATAATTTTCTCTACATTCCAGCCTGAATTCATTATCATTGTTAATTTACAAAGTATAAGCAGTTTTACAGATCATTACCATGCAGACTACTTTATAGCGGTAGTGTTATTACCTTTTTCAAAAAATTAGTTCTGAATTCTCATGCTGGTTAAATAGATGCTGCTTATAGAAACTCAAAATCAAGGTATGTAACAGTAGACAAACACATAGAAGAGACAGATACACGGTATGGCCGGGGGTAAAAAAAACAAACATAAAATGTGCTTTAGGATTTCACTGTTGTCTAGGTCTAATGAGAAAACTATACTGGTTTTCTACATAAAATGGTCTTCCTTAAGGCTCACATTTCCAGACATTTTCCATGCAGCCCACCTAGTCCAGCTGTTCCTCATCACTAGATATCACTAGAATGTTTCAAACAACAGCCATTAATGTTTCTTCCCATAAACATAAAAACAGAACAAAGGATCAGTTATGTCAATGGATTCAGATCTAAAATAAATACAATCTAAAAAAATACTTTAAGAGTAAAGAGAAAAGAGTAGAATGACCATGCAACTAAAAAAAAAAATCCAGAAACTAACTTTCACCACACATAAAAACCAAGTCTAGCAACAATGAATGCTGGAAACACCTGCTCTCTGAAACTATTAGGTCCTAATTTTGCTGACCACATTTTGAGGGTAGAAAATAATTATTGCCTTTTTTTACAGAGGAGGTCTAGGGCAAAGATTTTCTGAAGTTCTTTTAACTCATGTACAAGCCTGCAGCAGAAAAAATCACCTGAATAACCATCTAAAGCAGACATGTGTAACCTCCAAAGCCCTGATGGGCATGTAGCTCAAGCTGTGCCTCATAAACCTGCTAGAAACCTTCAGATGGTCATATGCAGTTCACAGAGCATAATCAGCTCAAGATGAAGTATCCTACCATGAATGACAGCTGCTTCGGTATTTTTTTTTAATTTACTTTCAACTTTGAAAGACACTATGGAATAATCCCAGACACATTGCGCTGCAGATGTCTGAAAAAAAAATTACCAGAAGCATGGATTATTGTAGCATCTGTATCCAGTGAAAGAAATTGAAGTCAGAAGCACACAGGAAACAGCTGAGAGCCAGAGCTCCAAGGCTGGCTGGGGAGCAAATATGTACCATGCAAGGTATACACATACTTTCCATCAGGGTGATAAATACATTTTACATCACAATGTCAGATGATTGCCCAGAGCTTTTCAGTTCCTTTATTAGGGTGGGGGTCAGTGAGCACATGGGATGAAATTTCATAATGCTACAATTCAAATGAAAAAGTCTTCAGATGCAAAACTGCTGATTACATTCTTGCCTGTTCATATGGATACTCAGTTGGAAGATGCTACCCCAGACTCTGTTAACCCACCCATAAAGATAACAACCTTCCAACACAATCAAATGCCTTTTTCTGATGTCACCTGAAAAAAGTCACCATACCACCATATTCTTGACCTGGAAAAATCTCTATGTAAAATATAGTTTCAAAGAACTCGTTCCTTACAAAGCATAAATAACACTGATCTTTCTGAGTGAGCACAATAAGACAGTGTCCTACTAGAAAATAATTTCTAGATTTCATCAGTAGTCTCTCATCTGATATTTATTTCAAGAATCCATGTAGCAGGTCCTGTAACAAATAAGCAAGTGGAATATTCCTGGATATTACCCACAGAGAAAAACTGGTTTTCATTTTAACAGAAAGAGGAATATTTCGCTTGCAGATGGAATATGAAGATGAGTTCAGGGTAACTGATTTATCAAAAAATCTTTGCAAGGATGCCGTAAGAACTCTGGCTATCAAATTTATAACAGTGATGACCATGACAGATGAGTAAAGCACTAGCACAGTGTCACTTTGGTAATAACAGGTGATTCCAGCTGGGCAGCTCCAGACTGACTGTATAAACGCCGTGCGGTGCAGGCAGCACAAACAGCACGGCAGAAGCAGCCATTGGTGAACTCTGCTCCCAAGGAAGGGCAGCAGTCAAGTCTGATTCTGATTTACTGACATTACTGCAGCACCAGCAGGCTCAGCTGTAGGCCAGGGTCCTGCTGTGCTCTGTGCTGTACACACAGGACAAAATGACAGACCCCCGTTAAGAGAAATTTCCTTTTCATTTGCAGTAGCAAATAACACAGCCAATGCTCTAAATAACAGAAGAAATATAGGAGCCCTAGGAGGGGTACCAAACACGCTACAAGTCTAAAAAGTGGTAATTACGCAGGGAACTTTTAACAATAGAACCTCATTAACTGGCGCATAACTAATGCACACAACCTGTAATCTGCATGCAAAAGAGGGTGGTAGCCATTCTCCATTTCTCAACAGGGGGTTAACAGTGAAGACAAAGCTATACTGGTACTTCATGCCACCTGTATTTCTTTACTTTGTATCATATGCGGTGTAACTATGGATAATTTATATTGAGAAGAAACCTGGTAATTGCAATGAACAATGCATTGCATTAGCATAACAGGTTTTAATCATTTATGTTTGAATACTCACCCATTCTCCATGTTCAGCTATTCTTAAAGAGCTACTCAGTAAGTAGCGTGAAAGAGAATATTGCTGTTAAAATTATTTTAATTACATGACCATCTCTTGCTACACATCTCACCACCTAACAATGCAGAAGCAACACAGCATTAGATCAGAAAAATCAGTACTTTTCATTTATTCTGTTTATTTTAGCCTCTTTAAATACTTTTCAGCACCTGAGGGGTCAGGGAAGCATTAAGTGATACAGTAATGTGACCAATACATAAGATAGATTTAGGAAGAGCACTGACTCTAGATTCTTCAGAGGTAGGCATCACTTTCCAAATTGTAGATCTAACAGAACTGGGTTTCCATTAGTCTTCACTTTTCCATCTTTATTTCAACCTCATATACTGTAGAGGAAGAGCCTTCTTCTGTTACCTTGTAGTTCAACAGAGCTCTAAAACCAGTTTTCCCCTCTATGTACAATAGTGGAACTATGTACAATATTGGGCACAACTCTATTTTAAACACAGTAATACTATAAAATAACATACAGTAAAAACGGCCACTTTTCCCTCAGAACTGTCACTCATTTACTGAGATCTGTGTGCACATCTTCATTAATAACCCTGCTCACCAGTAGTATTGCACAAATGAACTCTTTTGTGAGTACTGTATGTTCCAGAACTGCAGGGTAGAATACACCCTATGTATGTATACACAGTAATTAAGACATACTTGCCAGCTCCCACCCCGTAACACTGTGAAATGTTAATGTTAAGTGAAGTAAGATGATAAAAAGAATATATCTTACCAGTGTTCAGCAAGGACGGAAAGGGAACACAGCTGTGCTGCTAATAGCAAATGGGTCAGAGGGTTTATTAATTGCAGTTCAAATTGCATCCAGGTGAAATTTAAAATCAATCATTTAACTCTGGATGCAGGAAAAATTATTTTGAATAAACCGTGCCAGACTAATTTCAGAATTAATTCACTGTGTCCTCCTGTATAATTAACTAAGCCTTCATAGCCAAAGGAATTTACAAGCTATTTAGTAGGATTCCTCACCAGTGTTTAAGCAACTGCAGGTAAGAAATTGTACACAAGAGACTGTAGTGAGGGTTATGCCATCAATGGAAATATTATGATACTAAAAACTCCAATTATTCACCATATTGTCCAAATTATTAATGAGAGAGAGAGCAGCAGCAGAAACACGTTGGTCAATGAGGCTACCTAGAACACATTTGTCAACTGTTGTAATATAGATATACTTAGCAAGTAAAACATATGCCACCAGCAGGAAAAAAAAAGGCTGCTCTTCTAATAAGCAAGCACTTCTAACTCTGGCTGTGACAGCAGCCTGCTCCTTGCTAGCTTGTTTCACTCTTGTGAGGTAAAATGTAAAAATAGTGTCAAAAAAGTAAGATGGGGTGGCAGGGGAAATCTTACTTAGATATGTACTTTGATTTATATATCCTTCAAAATAAATTCATGGAGTTCATATCCCAAGCACTTGCTACAGCTGATCAAACATTTCCGAGTGGTAGGTTCTAAAAAAGCTAGATTGCAGCTATTCCAGTGAAGCTTTGGAAAGGGGAGGGATGATGTCATCACTCATTCCCTGACACACTTGCACAGGGGAGAAGAGGATTGCAAGGGATTTCTGGAGTTATCAAGTCCAGCCCCCAGCTATTCCACTGCAGAGTTCGTTCCATACATTGCCTTTAAAAGTAATTGGAATATTTGTCCTTTTACTACCACTGGAAGGCTGTTTCAGAAGCTCACGGTTAAAATCACAAAGCAAATCCTCCTCCTTCTCAGACTCAATTTATTCATGCCCAACAGAAACCCATTTGCTCTTGTGCCCCGCATTTGCTCCTGTGGCAACACTAGCACTAACAGCTCATTCCCTCTACTGGTGGAAAGGAGCAGGCTCTCAATGCTTACAGCATCTAAGCCCAAGTGATCAGTGAAAATTTCATGAGACTGAAGTTGAAAATATCCTTCAGCACAGAGGCCCCACAGAGTAAAGGCTGCATTAGCCTGAGAAGCAGAAGCAATATGGCCATGCCAGTACAACACATGCTTGAGCTACTAAACCTCACTGGGAAAAAGAACTTACTATCTATAGATACTACTGCTTGGAAGATGGTTCACAGGGCATAGACATGAAGAATTTAAAGGTGTTACAGTTGCTTTTGTAATGTTCACCTAAAAATAAAAATATTCTTCCTTCAATAATTGGCAGATGTTGAGTTGCTGCTCAGGTACACAGTCTTGCATTCAACAGAGTCACCTGTGCTGATGCTGCTGTCATCACTGCTGTCATACTATGCTATAAAAGGTAGGTAAAAATGCTGAGAAGCAGCAACATTCATCATATGAGGAAAATCCTGGTGTTTCCAAAAAATGCAGCTCTGTGAAACAGGAGGAAAAAAACCCAGAAACTGTGATATCCAATTAGGCATCCTGCCTTTTCTTCATAGATAAAATTGGACCAGTTTCCTTGCTCTTTCCCTAATTAGGCATAGGGATGAATCAGACATGAAACACGCTACCCTACAAGATTCTTATTTGATGTTGTATCTAGGCTTTGGCACTGATTCCCCTGGAGAGCCTAAAACATTTAACCATCATTTCTCTAGAGAGATGGTCTCAATTTTTAAGAAAAATCAGTGCAAAGTATTATCAAATGGTTGCACTAAAGCCTCAGGGTGTCCCCAACACATTTGAGTTACTAAAATATATTTTTTGTCACATAAATAACTTGCAATACTGGACACAGATTAGTGTGTTATGATCCCCACACCAAAGACTTTCTAAACTAATTTCCTTATAAGATCTTATATACAACCAAAGAAAGTCCTCTTTCAACTTCTCCCTGCCAGTCATTCTGGACCTATGGATTCCCAAATATTAGAGGTTAGTGACAGATTTGGTCATTCTCATGACCCATCTGCGAAAGAGAGCATCAACAGTGTAGTTTTGTAACACTGCATCAAAATTATGCACAGATCCCAGTGAATGTTTTGCATAATTCCTCCTATTAATTCCTTGAGCAGATTCTTGCTTCATAAGGAAGCTCGAGTAAATTTTCAATCTCCCAAAACACGGAAAGGATCATGACCTGACAGTATTTTACTGCTTTACCAGACTTGAGCAGTCAGTGCCATAATGCAGCAGATACTTCAGGGGTTTACTTCTGCTTTGTCATCTTTGTGCAAATGCAAATAAGATCCAAACAGTCTTTCCCCAATGTAGTAGGCACCCCTTAAGCTTCTTGTTAATTTTCTGAACAAAAATCTCAGCCACAAATCTTTGAGGAACAAAAAAAACCCCAAACCCTCACAGCCATGAAAGGGGATACTCCTCTCTCACACCCACAGGAGCCATACACAGCCCTCCCATGTGGATTGTCATGTCAAGAACCCACACCTGGGGGATGTGAAATTATGTCCTTTACCCCGCTGCTTTCATTCTTCCTTTCACCCACATGAACTCACACTTAGTCACCCTTCAAAGATCTTATTATTTCTCTATAAGCATATGTTCCCCATGGCTTTCTGGAATTGCTTATCCCACTAGTTGACCACACGTTAAACACACGTTATTATTTGTTGTTACTATGGAAATGTAGCATGGTTTTTTAAGACATCCTTGGAAATTAAAGCAGCATTATTTTGTCCTGCATGGAGTATCTTTGTAGCACACATGATTGAAAAAGTGCTAGTTTTCCTATACCCCCCACTACTAAGAACAGGTTTATTATGTTAACTTTTTCTATTATTACTTATAAAACTGCTTCTTCTGAGGAATTATTTAATTTTCTTTTCTCTCTTAAATTCCATCCATACCTTATAACTAAGAAATGCTCAAACATTAACCACCTTTCAGTTTCTCATCTCTTCATCCCTTTTTTTACATGTGGACACTAGAAACCCCATAAAGGAGGTTGCTTCCTTTCCCAAGGTTTTTGCTTTGAGAAACCAAAGTATTCAATGTATAACAATGCCAGAACAATTTCTTGCTGAAGATGAGCACAAGGGGCACAGCACCATTGTCTGTGTGCACACAGGTGCCAGCTACTGCTCAAAGAGACACATCACCAAAAGCAGTCCATACCTATAATTAAGGTTTAGTTGCACTATCTACAATATTGCAGTTAAAGAATTTCACATAAATATTATGAAAACCATAGGAATGCATTAACTTGCAGCAGAAAATATTTGCTTACTGCAAGCAACACCAGAAAATTAGCTGCTCCTACTTGTCGCTGAAAAGGAGCAGTTTGCTGATAATCAAAGCACTGCAAACGTCAAGTACCTAAATAAGAACCAAAATAAAAAAAAACCTCACTGGTGACTGAATTGCTTTTCAGACCAAATAGTATTCCCATATCAAATGCAGACACAAAACTTGGATCATAGGGCTGCAAAATATTTACTCGGAGAAACTTGAATTATTCTTAATTTTTATTATTGTTCTCATGTGCTGATACTGCATGTGGAGCTTGGATTGCAAAAGAATTTCTTAAATAAATAAACAAATATGCTTCAGCTGGCAGAGCTTGGTGGATTGAAGCATTAAACAGCAGGGGAACATGCCCAAAGGTACAAAGCAGATTAACTACACAGTCTAAAGGACAGTCTGACCTCTGCTGGCCAAAAGCACTTCAAGGCCCTTCCCACTGGACAGTATTTTCCTGCCTGTTTTGTTGGGTTTTTTCTAACATTATTTTAGCCCCATCCCAAAATTTGTGGTGCTCTCCAACATAGTTGCATAATCCATGAAACCTCCACTTACCAAAGAGATCCTGCTGAGCACAAAATGTCCCTTTTTACTCATTCTGCTTACAGATAAATTGACTTTTCTTGTAGAAAACTGTTTTTAAACAGCCTTTACCATCCATTGATTCAGGCTCTGTTTAAGCAATACAACAGTATATCACAACATTATACCACCTACAAACTCTAAGAGGGAAATAAAAATAGCTGAATGGATATGGACAAGAAGCATCGCTGTAATAAAATAATAGAAAAATTCTTAACTCAAAACCAATGGGATCAGAATTATAGTAATTATTTTGCATTATTTTGCTTAGTAACAATCACAAGAAATCCATGCAATTCTATTTCTGCTTTGGGAAGTCTGGCCTCTCAACAGTTCAATTCAAAACATCAGCTTGTTTTATGCTAGCTGAAGAATGATCTGGTTTTCTTGAGCCTAATTGAGCCCGACTTTTTCAATCTACACTGCAGTGCAGCACCCAGGGCAGTGTAAAAGAGCACTGGTTACCTCCTAGGAGCTACTATGCTTGAAACCTCTCTTTCTCTCTTCTTTTCAAATGAATTTAGTTATTTGTGTTGTGAGAACAGCCCTTACAGATGTGGGCATATGGTAACAGCCCTCAGTCTGGGCTTAGATAAGATACAAACAGGCTTCCAGTGACATTTAAGTGCGGGTCTCTGGAACCATTTTTGGTTCCAGACAAATGTGTAAAGGCAACCAGTTGTAGAGTCAAAACTAGAATCTGTACTGGAAGCACTAATGTGCTTATCCAGTCAGGGTAGAAAATGTTATTTGGCTGATATGAGCTGTCATGCAGCTGAACCGAGAGCTCAAATTTAAAATATTCATCATCATCCTAGCAATCTTATCATCCTCTCTCTTCTCCAAGAGAGCAATAAAGAAACAGCCTTACATTTTCAGATGTAACTGTTATACAGAGGGAACATCTTTTGTTGCCAAGCCTGAGTCATCCCTACAGACTCATTTCTCGAAGAAGTGTGCACATAGAACTGACAGCTGATCACAAGCCATCTCCCAACTTCCATAAAATCTTATAGGTTTTAAAGCAACCTAGTAAAATTAAGACACAGTAACCTTTTCTTTATAGTGGCAAACATTAATAAAACTCTTTGTTACTGTAGTTATGAAGAGGGAAGACTTTTTTATTCATAAAACTAGGTCACTGAGGAAATAACGTATTCACATAGCAGGGGCGTGCAGATAGCATATTTCCCAGCTTGTAACCACAGCTTGGACGGTCCCATTTGCCTCTCAGCTTCTCCCAGCGCAGGTCTGGCACTGGACCTTGCAGGGCCCCCAGCAGCAGCAACACTGGCCAGGAGCTTACACAGGTATTGCTGGGAGCAGAAAGATCTCAAGGGACAAGTGAAAATAGCACAGAAGCTTTAGCAACAGGTAGGTTAGAGTATTAAGATGGTAACTAGCAGGTAGTAACAACTTTCACTTCTAAAAAGCACAGATATTGGATAAA
This sequence comes from Pardalotus punctatus, assembly GCA_013400915.1. Lineage (NCBI taxonomy): Eukaryota > Metazoa > Chordata > Aves > Passeriformes > Pardalotidae > Pardalotus > Pardalotus punctatus. Next base: position 805,652 of record VZTX01005503.1, read on the forward strand.
TAATAAACTTCCTTTGGGATTTCTTTTGGCTGATGCCACCATAGTAGCTAGGCCATGTCTCTATTGCCCACATAAACTGTGAGCAGGGAGATTCTCCCAGCTGGCCTATTAGCCCCAGAGGAGCTCCAGATTCTGAGCTGCCAAATGCCATCAACCTTCTGGGAACAGGCTTGAGCAGGGGTAGGGGGGCTTGTTTGGTGAGAATCAGTTTGGCAGAGTAAGTCCCTGGGTAAAAGACTCCGAGGATGTACAAGGAAAAGCGCTAAACACCACACCCAAGACCTGCATGGTTTGGGTCTGAAGGCCTTTGCTGGAAAGACAAAAAGACAAAGGTCCTTAGGTCATTGGCTCCCTCCCAACAGCCCACAAGACTCCCCACCACACACTCACAGGTAGGTACGTGGGTCACGCACTGAGCTCCTTTTTTGGCCCACAGCCGTCTTCAGGCTCTTCGTTGGAGGAAATCTCACTACCAGTGAAGACACTAGTCAGCACCTCTGAATTTCCCTGCTCCCTGCTGCTGGTCAGATCAGGCAGGAACAGCCCCACAGCAGAATCACTGCTGCAGCCAGGTCACCTTTCACACTCACTGCACTGCTGAGTGCTGGGGCAGGGGCAGATAAGGGCTCAGTAAATGCAGGAGTGGGGTAAAGACAGCCAGGTTTCAGCGGGTGCTAGGGCAAGTGCTGTTTCCTTTTGTCTGTCTCATCCCTTGGCTTCCTATCGTGTTGCTGTTGGAAATGAGACAGCTGCAAACAAGGACCTTGGATCAGCACTAGGGGTGCCTTCCCTATTTGAACAGCTCTGGAAGGACCTGCGCTCTCTGGGTTACCTTCACGGTGGAGTGTCTCAGGTTTCATTGAGTGATTTTCCCATATCAGACAAACAGTCTATTTTCCGACCTCTTTCTGGCACCTTTGCTGGGATGCTTCACTGTCAATTCAATGAAACCGCAAATAATGAGACAAGAAGTGCCAAATGCTCATCTGGTAACCCTCCTACCATGTCTTTCACTGGTCTCAGATGGCTGTGTCAGGACGAGACAGATATCCTTTGCTGCCTCTCCTGAAAACTGATTCTGTTTTGATGAAAGCAGCCGTAATCTCTTCCCACTTATCCTGCCAAACCCAAGCTCCACCCTGCATGAATCCTTGGTATGATCTGCACTAGGCTGCCAGCAAGGGCTGTTACTTTTCCAATTGGCATTTGGAGATAGAGATTTCTTACCTTTTTTTTTTTTTCAAAATTTTTACTGTAAAGATGTCCTCAAGGAATTTACATGGAGATCTTTCCATTACATTCTTCAGCAGACATTTCTGCCCCAATAGCAAAGGCAGCTGAATATCTAGAAGGCTCTTTGCTCAAGGCACATAGTAATTAGCATTCCTTGTGCCAGGAGGGAGAGGATTAGACTCTCCCCAGCCATCTGCCGAATATGCCTTGCCAATGTCAGAAGAGCATTTTGCTATATAAACAGCACAAAGCATATATCCACATATAATTTTGAAATGTAGTAGTTTTCCACGAAAATAAATTCTGGTTTTGCATAATGCAGAGAGGAAAAGTGGAAATACAACACAGCATAATAAAACACTGAAAGTAATGTTTTTGATTTTAAATTTTAACTTTTGGGCACACTGACACTAGTTTAAAATGGCCATGTAATGCAAGTTCTCAAAGATTTCACAAATCACCTTCATGACATTCATACTTGTTCAGCAAATACTTTTGTGTTTAACCTGCTGAATATGAAAATTGGAACAGGAATGTGAAATGTGAAACAGGGACTTCTAAATTTATTTGGAAAAAGTAATGCTGTAGGGCCTTGGAGGAAGAGACACCCACGTTCTCTCGATTCTCATTTGTTACACCATCCTTCACCAAAATATTTTCAGTTACAACAGACAAGTTGTACTCTGCAGAAAGGTAATTCAATTTTCTGATGAATTTTCATATATTCCTGCATTATGTTTCAATACAGTTTGGAGCAAAACAGACATTTTTTCAGTTGCCTACCAAAGAGGATTGAGCAACAGCTCTGGAAGAGCCTATGTCTTTCCTGACCAGCAGCTTGAGCTGCTCAGGATCTGGCAGACATCATTAGACTTCTTCATGCCTGACCACACTCCACTAGCCCAGGATTTGGAATTTATAGCAAAATTTGGATAGCAGATACATTGGTATCCTCCAGGTAAATAATGGAGAACTGGGGAGAAAGGACTTCCAAATACTCAGTTGACAGTAATCCACTTAGCTATACCCTTTCTCCTGTCAGGCCTTCAAGCAAAACAGGATCTCAGTGCTTGCCTACCTGCAGCCCCTATTGCAAGTGATAGAAAAAGCAGAGAAAGAAGATGACACACAGCCTACTGCCAACCCATGTCTTATGTCAAGGCAGAAAATCCTATCAGTAAATTAAGATTTAAATACTAGTTTTCCCCTTGCTAAAATATTCACAGCTTACTAGCTGTATCCTGAAATATAATAAAAACTTACCAGCTGCTATACAGCCTCAACATCCACTGATTTCAGAAGCAGAATATCAAATACTGTAAGGACCAAACCTGGATGGAGTTGTATGCCTAAAAAGAATGTTTTCTATCTCTAACTTTTGTAATTCTTTTAAAATCTGTACAACTGCTCTGGTGTGCCTCATGAGCCTTGTCACAAGTACAAGCCTGAACATTGGCACATTTTAAAAATAACCAGTGAGTAAGATCCTGCTCTCATTTCTATAAAAACTCCCCTACCGATGATAAAAACTGGTTAATAATTTAACAAAGTAATCCAAGTGTTCTAAAAGTGGCACAGAGCCATTTATATTTAAAAGAAAATGCTTAGTTATAGGAGATTAATCTGTGAGAGAAGTCTATTATTTAATGCAGAAAACCCTTCCAAAACCATTTGCATAGACTCCTAACATCACCTCCCCATGGGTAACTGTAGTCTACTGGCTTCTCATGCTGTCTACTACTCTAACGTTCAGAGAATGCCCCTGCAGAGAAAAGACTGGCTACTGAAATATTACAGACTGAAATATTACCCACAGGACGTTAATGTAGTTCAGCCTATGTAATCCAGATCTAAATTCCACAACTTTACCCAGGCCTCTACAGAGTAGTAAGAAAAGTTAAGTCCTTGCAATACTGATATATTGACCTATAAATGAGAAAGTATTGGAGGGTTTATGTTTCTTTTGTGGAGTCTGGAAGGCTGCTTATCCCCACATGTTCAAGGATCTCCATTTATGAATGCCACGGTTATTGATATTAATTTCAGGTTACCTAGGGCCTGATCCTCATAAATATCAAGCAAATACTTGGACCAGCATCCAGACCATTCAAACCTCTAGCATTAGACAGTGTGCATTTTGATTTGAAACTGAAGAAGGTCGAAAGTAGTGAACATGTTTAAAATGTTTCTCTTAAGCATTTTACCTTACCTCATTTTTCTGGCCTTTAAAACAAGCATAATACCAGTTTATTACTAAGAAATACTTTCAAGAAAAACAACTAATTGTAAATTATGGAAAACTGAAAAACTAAATATGAGTAATTTTATTAATGCATGCCTACATCCTTTGTGAGTCCTCTTACAGGTGAGTATAAAAATTTTTTTTTATGTTTTTTTACTGACATCTATATTCCAAAATTTTATTATTTAACAGGTTTTTTCGTTTTGGTTTTTCAAAATAAATTATTTTTTATTTTTAGACAAGTTCCAGTTTTACAGCCAAATCTGTGTATTTGGAATACTGAGCTTCTGGATAGCTGGAAGTGAAGCCTGAAAGAAAAATTACTGTTCCAAGGCATTTTCTAATTTGGTTTATAAATAGATGGCTTTGACATACCACTCACAAAAACAAAGCTATAGTTAACTTGCCTGAAGCAGCTGCGCAGCTGGGAGAAGTACCCTGGCAGCCCGGCTGTGCAGTCGCCTGTGTTGTGATACATACTATCAAAGCACCAGTTGAGAACAGGAAGAATTAGCATTTGGGCTCAAGGCAGAGTGATAGGAAGTGGTTTTTGATTTTACACTATCCAACACGTAAGCCACTGAAGAAAAGCAAGCTAAAGATATTCTTAATTGGAAGCAGTAAGTAAGAAACTGTAACACAACTAAACTTGTTGGGTTAGGCAGGTGGACTCATGTCGAAATGATGGTGTGGTGTAGTTGTAAAGCTTTTCCACTACTGATAACTGTATAGCAAAATAATTCATATATTTAAGTAAAATGAACAAATATTCTTGGAGTACAAATAGTGGAGTGGATACCTCAGGGAATGGCACATCATGCCTGGGACCTGACCCAGGCTCCTTTCTGGCACTGAAGGTCTTTGCACTGACACCAGCTGATTTCAGCCCAACCATACAGAAGAATATTCTGCTATATCTGTAGCACTCTGGCTCTGCATCAGCACAAAACTCTACAGATTTCAGACACAGCTCAGAAGTAGGTCCCCCTGAATTGACAGAAGCTTGCTAATGACAGAAGTTAGCTCTTAGATGATGCCAGCTGTAACTTACCAGATTCATGTCCTATTGCCCTCCCTTGACTGGGACAGATACAGCAACACTGAAGTTTATTCTGTATTTATTAAATTCACATATTCAAACTGCAAAATTAAGATCCACATCCAAACTTTCCAAATCTCAGATACTTCAACACAATTTGTTTCAAATCCATCTTTCAATTAGACACTTTCTATCTGACAAATAAGCCCAGTAGTTACACAAATATGAATGGATACAGTGAATGCCATCATAAAGACCTTTCATACTATATGCAACAATTTTTTTTTTAATCAAGAAGAGTGTTTCCAGCCTCTTACTACTTCTTCCAACATTAATTTTCAGTGTAGTAGACATATGTATTTTGCAATTACAACAGAAATTCTATGTGCCTTAAGTGACATAACACCAAAAGGCTGAAAAAGAGCAAATATCCTCCTAAGGGCTGCTTATAAAAATGATCTCTCGACATCTGAGATGCTACACGACCTTCAGTACATCAACTCTGTTAAGTTTAAATACTTACTTTAAATAAAAATAAAAGCTACCACAACCTTTCCTCAACAAAGTAGCCATGCTGGGCATAAAAATACCTTCAGAATTCCTAATTTAGAAAGCTTTTCTTCCTAAAAAGTACAAAGCTAAGACTGTGATACAAGTGATAGTCCTCTTCACTTCTAAGTGAATATTCAAGAGAACCAAGGAAAATCTAGTGGGGAAAAGAAAAAACAAAAAACCAAATAACCCAACTCCTGTAGGACAAAAAGAAGGATCAAGCCTTAGAAAGTTGGCTTAGAGGACTCATTTTGCCACAGAAGCCAGGTAAGCCTCAGGAAAGCCAAAGCCCACATAGGTCCTCAATGGCACCTTCACCTTTATGACCTGGGCTCCCCACTTGAAAATCTCCCCTGGCACAGCTGGGCAAGGGTATCAGTGCCAGCCGTTCCCCACAGACAGTGCCAGCACACCAGGGGACACACAGCAAGAGCACTGCTCCAGATGCGAGCCAGGGAACAAGCACGCAGAACACGGTGAAAGGACAAGATGCAGTGAGCACAAACTAAAATACAGGAAACTCTGTTTAAACATAGTGATAAAAACCATTTTAACTGTGCAGGTGTGGGTGGTCAGGTGCTAGAACTGGTTGCCCAGAAAGGCTGTGGAATGTCCATGCTTGAAGATGTTCAAAATCCGTGGGATGTGGCTGGCCCTGAGCAGCCTGCTCCAGCTGAGCCTGCCGTGAGCAGGGATTGGAGCAGATGGGCACCAGAGGTGCCTGCCAACCTCAGCCCTTACTGCGGTTCTGTGAGCTTAGGGGACATGGTGGGAAGACAAGGCTTGCCAAAATATAAGTCAGATTTTTGTTGTTTCCCTACACATGCCCTAGAATGCGAGTCTCTTACAGGAAAAACTGGTTGAAAATTGTTTCAACACATTTTTTCCTGTGAATTAAAAATGGTTGTTTTCCAAGATACTGTAGAACTAGATGAAATAAAGGAAAATAAGGGAGTTGGCCCACTGGCTGTATAAGAAGCTTGAAAATGATGGGGTGAGCTGTTGCTGTGGCAGGAGTAGAGTCAGCGTAGAGCACACGGAGGCCGACAGAGAGCGAAGAAGGATTTATTGTTATCAATAACCTCTTTTGTACATGCTATATGATTAATTGTGATTGGATAGTATTTACCCACCCCCCAAGGTGATTGGTTAGAACCTGTAGCGCTTAGTCCCAAAACATAGATTAGAAAGAGTGAGAAGAATTCAGCTTATCTTTATGTTCCCCACAGAATTCATGAGAAAAAGAAAAGTTCTCAGGGCAGTACATCCACAGTGGGCAATAAGACAAAAGGACTAGGGATAGACAGGGATGCATGGCTCCCTTTCACTGCTTCCATGAAAAGGCAGAGGTAGTTATGAAGGCAGATGCAATAACTACATAATTACATAAAACCATCTTTGTGATACAGCCGAATGACACTCATCACACCCTACTCTGAGAAAATAAAGATGGAGAACTCTGCATTGCAGATGAATTCTTATTTTAAAATGGAGGAGTGTGAGGGAGGAAAAATAGAAATTTGCTAAGCACAGAAAAAGTGAATAGTCTCTTTATAATTGGAAACAAAAATATGTAAAATACTATTTCATTAGTGCTTTCCTTCGAGCTCTAAAACTAAAAAATGTGCTATAAAAATAAAAAATATAATAAATACACATTTATATTCACAAAAATACAAATGTGTCAATGCATTTTTAAAAATACATTTAACACTAATGTCTAAAATAAAAATAATGTAGAAGATAATTCTTGATAATATTAAACACTTAAGAGTTCTTTACATCCACAGAAAGTGCTGTATGAACAGTAACTAATTGTGGTAGGTAAAAATATGCTGACTTTGACTCAATTATTACCCTGACTCCAGATTCAATCAGAACTAGAGTGTGCTGGCAATAACTCAGGAAACGAAAATTTGCTAGAACAGATCGAAAAATTAAAGCACTAGACACATTTAGAAAGCCATAAAATATCTGTCACCAAAAAGTCAGTATGTTTATTTTTAATTGTAGGCAGATTGAGCCTAATGCCAATTAAATGAAAAGTGTTTCTGTCATCATTTGGGCCACTGATTGATTACTCATCCTTAGACCTAAATTTTAACAGAGCTCCTTTTGGCACACGGAGAAATCTGCTGTAGCCATGTACTGCCTTACAACTTTTCTCTTTAGCCTTCAAAAGGACATACGTGCACAACCTCTGGCATAAATATTTTTCCCCTTACCAGTGGCTGAAAGTATAAAACAAGCAGCTGTAAAGAGAAGTATTATCCATGCACTAAGCAAATAAAAGTAATATACCAGAAGAGTAACTGATGGAATCTGAGCCAAACCACTATAGGAGAAGACGGATTTTGACAATTGTTTGTTAAGGTTCAGATAAAACAGAGATAAACACTAAAACAAAACCCAAACATCCAAAGCTGAATATTCATTGATCTAGTTCCAATCTAAAACACATATTTAAGTCTTATGCCTCACTTCTACCTCCGTCCTCCTCTTAAAGTTTCAGTTTAATAAAAAGCAAGTCATACACATGCCTTGCATCCAAAAGGGATGGAACATGTATGCCAAGGACTCTGCCTTCACCTTCTCTGTTAATTCTTACAGAACAATCTCCAGGTCAGCACAGTATTTAAGCTCTCTGCATGAGCTAGCAAGCGTGTATTTTGATTCCACAATTTGTTTGCACAATATTAATCATAACTTAAGTAAGCTATAACCAACATTTTCAGATGCACCAGTGCCAACATCAACGCAGTATGACACAGCAAATATGAGAAGCTGACCAATTTAATGCACTGAAGTGCATTTATATTTGAATGTGTGTGATATTGAAAAGCCTTTTTATGAATCCTAATATTTGGGAAAAACTGTTTTTCAGTTTTCCTTAAGGGTGGAACACTGACAAAAAAAGAACCTAAGTTTAGAAATGCTGACACTGTTAAATCACAAACTGCAATAATGATGTGTTCATGTTTCGTAAGAAATGCTTCTGCACTCCAAGAAAATAATTATGACTTCCAGAACCATCAAAACACAATAATTATAACACTAATTACTCCAGTGAATCCCAAGTCAACTAAAACTGTGCTATTAATTCCATCGTAACTCTCAAATATACCAATTTGGACTGGATCTCCCTTATGCACTCTATAAGCATATTGTTAACTGCTTTTATTTCCCATGAAAGATGCAATCACCTGACTTAAATTTTGGTTATAGTACCATGTTTGTAACTCCATGTTTAGATGGTTGAACAATTATTTCTTTAGTTAACCATTATTTGATAGCACAGTTTTAACTTCATTCAGCCAATGACACAATACATGGTTATTTTCAAGTATGGGCTGAAAAGTGCAAAACATGTCCTGAAATTTTATGACTTACTAAAGCCTCAGGAAACCAAATGCCTCTGCCTCTCAGCCATTTACTGATCTGACACATCTGTGTGCGTTGCTCCTGCAAAAGATCACACTGGTTTAAACAGGCACTGCTACAAACAGCAAATGACTACAAAATTTATGGAACAAGGTATTATATTGTTCAAGGTATTCTACTAACCTGTTTACCAGATACTCTTTAAAATATTGTTACACAAAATCTTGAAGAGAGTTCTGCCTGCATTAATTTGTTCTATGATTACAGATGTCAAACCATTTTGCATAAAGTAAAAAGCCTCTTAAAATTATACTTCCAGCCCCTGCCCTCATATAATAAGTACACATTCTCAAAAAACTGTTAATGAGCAAGTTCTGCAGGATCTGGCTTACCCTGTGGTTGGGGCTTCTTGGTTTCATGCTGCCAAAATTAAGTTAGACATTTTAAATGTATCCATCATCTTTTCAATGCCATCCTAGGGTGTCATTGCTTCAGCTGGCACAGAATAGGATGAATCCTGGCTTCACTGAGTCAAGATATCACACCATTGTCAACAGTTGTTTAAATTACGACTGTCTGCCTTCATTTTAGTAGCTTATTCCATAGCACTCTGTGATGTTCTTTCCACAACAAATTACAGCAAATAGCTTCAAGTTAAATTCTACTTCAAGAATAAAGAAACTCCAAAAATACATATTCAGTCTTTATTTTATTAAAACAAAATTTGTTCTGCTGAAGGAATGAATGAATTTATAACTGCAAAACAAACAAACAAACAAGGAATTAAACCTTTGCTTCTGGGCATGCTCAGAACTATGCTATTACAAATTTTTCTGAAAAATATTATCAGGAATGCTGTAATTCAGCAGATAAAACATTGAAGGCAAAAATTCAGGGATTTTAGTTACATTAGTGAGAGAGATACATTTTACTTTCCTATCTGTCCCAAAACCACCAAAAGCTGAAAAACCTTTATTTCCAGTATGAGTTCAGATTACTTTGTTCTCAGGCAGAGTGACCCTAATGGAAAAAGAAAGGAAGACTGCCAAAGGAATCAAGAATCATCATCCCACTCCTGCTTCACACTACTCAGTGAAGCAGTGAAACCTGGACCAACCTGCCCTCTACACTTCAGACCGGAAGAACATCTTCTTCTGTTACCTCTCATGTCACTGATTTACTTCCAAACAGAGCATGATGCCCTGTATTTAGCTCTTTACAACATTAAAAAAAGAAATCCAAATATGTGACTGAGAAAAACAATGGAAACAATAAATCCGAAATAAAATGAGTAGAAGATACAGAGAAAGAGCATCCAGCAACAGCACCGGATGAGTCTGTAGTATCGCTGTATCCTTACAAAACCACATTGTGTCAAATGACCACACAGAGTAGAGACAGAGAAGCGGACAAAAAATTACAACATCAAGCAAAATTATTGCAAAATATATTATCAATAACAAGAACATGAAAACCACAAAAACACATTCTCATTTGGGCACAGATTTAGGATGAAAGTTAAACATAACTTCAGATTAAGCCACAGTCTCATTATAAACAGAAATACCTCATTTATCTGAATCCCAGAGAGGGGTACATTCATAACACAATTACAAGGACATTGGATGCAAACCTGTCAGAAAGAATGAGAGTAAAAAATCCTATCAGAAAATTAACTGAAGAACTGTGAGGTGCAAGCGTCAAATATCTAATGTTTTGGGGGATTGCTATTTTATGTTTGGTTAACACCTGGCACAATATGACTGGATCACAGCCATGGCTCACAATACAACGAATAATGAAATATGAATAGTGAATAATGAAAATCTATCTGCTTAGAATAAGATTGTTTTGAAAGGTTGAATGAGTACTTTATTTGTGGAGAGACTTTTAAAACATTGTGAAATGTATACAAAATCCTATGAATTTACAGGTTAAAATTGCATGTATATTGAAGAAGAAATAACATTTTTCTCAACTGTTATAAAAGATCCTGATTTTTAACTGCTGCCAATTTAATTAAAAAATCATGACTTTATTCCTCTCTAATCCAGCTCTTTTCTTACTTCTCTATATTACGACATGCAAACATTCTGAAAACATCTTTGTCCGCTAACATTAAAAGAACCCACTCCCACCCCCCAAAAAAACACAAAAGGATAAAAGAAACACAAAAACAGAAACAAGAAATATCACCCCAAACCAATCAAACCCTCCCACCAATTTCAGAAATAAAGTATTTCAGTTCTCGAGTTTGTCATTTGTGTAGACTTCACAATCACGTTTTGAAGTTTCAGCCCCACTGCTAATGAAAGTGTCCTATTCCATAAAGACAGAAACTATATTATTTACATAACAGGAAAGTGTTTGCCTATTTCTCAAGACCCCAGAATACTTCTCTTTTCTCCTTCTTGCACATGATATTGTCTTTGCAATATTTTGTTTTGCAAATATGTTCAATTGTCTTTCCAAAGCATTTACTTCTTGTATCACAGTCTTTTCTCTTTTTCCTAGTAGTCATCGAGCATGCACAGAAGAGGTTTCTGAACACTCAGAAGCGAGGCACAGATTAACACCCAAGCCTACAGTAAACCTTACTGCGACAATGTCAACCACAGAAATTAATTCCAGACTTGTACCCCAAGTCTTATTCTTCTAATAAATTCTTACATTTCATACTTTTTTTAAATTTTTCTTTTTTTTAAAGAAAAATATATGGCTACTTACACTTTTATTTAAATATAACATTTTTCTCCTAAAAACCCCACCCTGATAAGAGGGTCGATTATCAAAAACAAAAAAAAGACATTACAATCTAAAAATATTAGTCATTCTATAGTCCTCAACACATTTTTATTACTCAAGATTTCAAGGAAAAGTTGTGCACTGGAATAAGACAAACATACAATGAATGAGCATGGAGAACAGTATTTTGACTCTAGACAAATACACACAAGTGTTCTTAAAGTACAATGTGCATTAAAACTTATTCACACACAAAATAATTCATGCTCTTCATGTGTAAAATACTGTGAAAAATAAGATGGAAGAAGTTAGATAGGAAAACATTCTTGTTTCATAAAAATATGTTAGAATGGGACTTATCTATAGAGTTAAAGCTTTGCTTTAAAACAAACTTTATTTAAAAATCTTCTTTTGCTTTATCTAAAAATTAGCCTTTCTATAAAAACCATTCCTTTAAAACTTTGCTTTAAAAACATCAGTTTTATATTAGACAAAATATTAAATTATACAGGCACAATTAGTTAAGAGGGCTATAAGAATTTATATTATAGCCCTTCATTTTCCAGTGACTTGCAATACAGTCATAAGATTCTGTGTCTACTGACAACCATAGGAAATCCATCCATAGAAATCAACTTTTATATACAAAATTGAATAAATTAAAACAAAACAAATAAAAAAATCTGTCAGACCATACGTGACTTGTAAAGGAACTTTCCAGCTGGCACATGCATGTCTTTTTTTATCTTGGGAAATATGCATATACATTAAAAAATACCCAAAATATTCTCTGAACATGTGATTTATGATGACAACTTTTATATTTCCTTCAAACACTGTATATTAAAATAAACCATTTCCCAGTCCATGTTTATGTCAGTCCAAATCCCTGACCCTTGACACTTCAGAAAGAAGTGAATGAAGAATCAAGAATGGTTTTATCTTCTGAGGGGAAAATGCACAGATAGTATGTTCAAAGCCAGAGATAGCAGGGTCTGGTCTTTTCCATGTTTTTCTTGTGTTCTGAAAAATGTATTGTATCACTAAAGAATTTGTCAAGACCTTTAAGGTGAAAGAGATTACAAAATGTATCAAATTGAAGATTTAAAAACCAAAGCCCAGATTATGATGTTTAACTATGTGCTTAATTTATTATAAATGAACTATTAATCTTGGGTTTTAAAGCACAGAAACATCTGCAAGACTGGCTTTATGTCTCCCAACCACATTAAATAAACTGCCATCATAACAACTATTAAAAAAAGAAAATAAAACTAAGCCAAAACACCATGGGTTTAGGTTTTTTTGCCATAAAACCATAGTAGTTGGAACATCAGTGGCCAAACAAGAACCTCTATGGAATACAATTTTAATTCAACTATGTTTTTAAAACAAGTATTTGAACTCTAATACATTTCGATGGATGCTGTGTTAGGTTTATTTAAATATCTTACTGAAAGTTCAGAAAGAAAATTTGAAATCTAGTCCATAAAAATTTAACCAACACTACACCCAATTAAAGTCAGAAAATCACAGAACCCAAACTCAAGGCTGCCATTCTAAAACAACTCACTGCTATTTGTTTGCATTATAACTTTTCCATCCCCCTCACTAAGGAATGTGAAACTCACCTACAAACTTAATCAATAAGCTATTAAAAACAAACAAAAAGCCCCCAAATCCTACCCTATATTTCTTTTAGAATTCAAGAGTTCGGTTTAGTCACCACCATTTGAAGAGTCCCCTAAAGTGACGTATTTCCTTACCAGCATGGTCCATTATTGCTTGATGAGAGCCCACAGTGACTTTTTGTCCAAAAAAAAAAATGCTTTGGACATGGTTTCAGGAAAGAAAAGGTCAATACAAAAATTTGTAAAATTATATTTCATTTCAAGAAGGTACTGAATTGATCTGAATTGTATCATACTGTATTAATTTTAATGCCATTCCAGAGGCAAGTATATATTATGTGTTGAAGGTGCACATATACACAAACACAAAATACATACACAGAATTCAGCCCCGATTGATATAGCTTCATTAGATTTCTAGCATAGCAACTGAGTTGTCTTCTGCACTTTAGAATGTGAAAAAATTAAAATAGGCACAATTAATTAACACAGCTTCTAAATCACCTTGTTATAGTGCACTGTGATGCACTGATAATACCATAATAACAATATGATACCATTCAAGGTCATTTTGCTGATGTACAGGTGAAGATTAGTAAATATGATTCCTAAGTGGTTTTAACTGAAATCCACAACTTCTGCAGCTTCACACAGTAGAACAGTGCAATATGTTGTGTCCCCATATTCTAACAACAAGAGCTGAATTTACAGTTGTATTTGTTTCACATTAGACTGGCTTTGCACTTTCTGGAGCTCTAGCACTTCAATGCCGTTGACTATGGCCTCCTTTTTTTCCCCCTTCCTTCTTCCAGGTGCTGGCTATAAAAAAAGAAAGAAAAAAAAAAAGAAAAAAAAAAAAAGTTCTTTTGGTAGCTAGCTCTCACCTGGTAGAACAAGATAGTTTCGAAGTAATGGTACAGCAGAAGTTCTTCTAGAGGGCCGGTTCACAGTGCTAGGATGACCCTGATCTCCACTTACTTCCCAGTTCCTGACTTTGGAGGAAGCTTGCTCTGGTTTCTTGGGTAGAGATTCTGATGTGACTTTCTGCCTCGTTTCAGGAATCCCTGCTACAACTGTTGAGTTCAGAAAGGCCCTTTTTGGTTTCCTCCTCACCTTTAATTTTTTAGCATCAGGCTTTTCTTTCTTAGGGTGCTTTCCCGCTGTAGTTTTCCTTGTCTGGCACCTATGGATGGAGAAAGCAGATTTCTGGGCATGAGGCTGAAGCTGTCTTTTCATCCCCTCTTTTTGCTGTTTTTTAGTTCTGGATGGTTGTTTGCCTGTGGTTACTCTGTTTCCTCTCCTCCCAACAGTACATCTGACAGACTTGGATCCTGCAGCCTTTCTGGAAAAAACTGGTTCTTTATTAGTGCCTTCTTTTCTCTTCCATATTGCTTTTGGAGTGTCCCTCTCTAACCACTCACTCCTGATGGAGGTCAGAGGAGTTTTGGTAATTCTATTAAATGGAATTAATCTATAATCTCCTTCTATCACAGAGTTCAAAGGTGAAATGATCAGATGTTTAAAAGAGTTCTCAGATACATGACAATCTGTTCTTTCTGTGGAAACAGAAGGTCCATCTGCCTTTTGACTTGAAGCTGCATCATTCCCTTTATCTGAATCTGGCAGGAAAGATGCTGAAGAACTATAGAAGTCTGAGCAATTGAGTGACTTCGATGGTGTGCTTTCTCTCTGTGCATCAGCTAGTTTCTTCATGTTTGCATCAAGGCTGAGACTTCTGAAAAGCTGACGAACATGAGAGGGCTTTTTGGCCTTTTCTCCAACAGTACTCTTTGGAGGAGTTTTCAGAATTCGATTTGTCAGTGGGTCATAATATTTGAGAGAACACTGTTTGTATTTATATCTTACAGAGTCCTTGCTATCTGTGGAGTTAGGATTTTTCCTCATTTTGGGAATATCTATAGGTTTGCCTTTACACTGTTTTACCTCTGGGCATGAAAGTACATACACCACTGTCTTGGGCTGTACAGGACTCATGATCTTGCTATAGGACTCAGGAAGTTTAAGGGCACATAGTCTAGTTTTCATGTTTGGAGTTTTTTCATTGTCTAGCCATGCGATGCTTGCTTTCTGATCAGTTGGATCAGATTCTCTTCTAGACATTTTCCTTTTCGCTACAGGGTAGTTCACCAGACTCGTTTGGGTGCCATGGCTGACTTTAACCACCTGACATCTTGAAGCCAGGCGCCATGTCCTCTTCCTAGGCATTTTTACAATTGGTGGGTTGCATAGTGTATCTGAGGCTAAAGATGGGTTATCAAAATCAGAGCCACCACTTAAAGCATCATTAAATTCTGGCAATGCTTTAACTGCTGCACTTTCTTTTCTATTACCCTCAGTAGTATTGATCCTTTTCTCATCCTTCTGCTTTTTTTTCTTCATTCTCTTCCCTGTACAGTTGGCTGAGGATTCACTGTTAAAGTAGCAGCGAAAACGGCCTTCCCTGAAATCTCGTACAAGTTCTTCAATTTTTATATCATCTTCATACATTATTTGAGACCAAGTCTTTCCCACAAAAGAGGGAGGCACGTGAGGCAGAGCTGGAAGAACAGGTTCTTCGGTATGAACTACAACATCCTTTTTCACTGCTTCTATTTTCTCTAATGACTCAGTTTTTAAAACAGAGCAGAGCTGTGTTCCATAGTCTTTATCTTGCAAACTTACTTGGACCTCTTTTAGGACCTCTATATCTTTTATAGCTACCTTGGGTAAATCTGTTCCTACCTGTATTGGTGCATCACAGTCAAAACTCATTTCGGAGCCCTCTAAATTAGTATGGTCCAGAAGTGATGAAAAAGGTACACAGGGATTATTCTCTTCTTTAAAATAAATTTCTTCAGATGTAGTTTCATGGCAGTATTTCAAAATGACATCTTCAATAGTTTCATCGACTAAACTTTCATCACCTCTGTTTGTCTTCGTGTTTTTGCATCTTGCTTGTTGTGGGGATGTCCCAAGTTCTAGGGAGCTGCTGATACCCACAGTATCCCTGAGATGGAGATCAGACACCGAAGTTTCATCCTGAGTTCGTAAACTATCTCGCTTCGAGAGAGATTGACCTGAGGTAATAAAGAAAGAATTGCTGTGGCTGCATGTAGGATTCTGATGAGAAACTGAAGGGTGTTTTGGGTGAACCAGTGCTGGAGCAGGATTTAAGCGTGGGTTCAATAACACATCTGTATTGCAGACCTCCATTGTTCTTTCACCACATCTGCTACGCCGAAACAGATTTGATGCTGCCAAATCCATAAAATTTTTTCCTGTTTTAGGATTAACAGAAGAACTGTGGCTTGTAGGACTGAGAGAAAATTGCTGAGGTACAGGGCTCACAGCTGTAAACTGACCTTCATGGCTATGATTCGCAATTTGAACATTTTTCAGAGTTACCCATTTCTTATCGCTACAAATGCCAGTAGGCTGCTGGGATATTCCTGGAACACGCTCCTGGCGTCTTTGAAGTTTCTGAAAACCTGCTTGTGTTACAGAAGTTTTCTTTGTGCCCTCACGAGACAAGCATGGAACAGAAGAGCTTTTTTCATGAATGGACTCCTGGTCTTTGCTGGAAATCGCCTGTTTCTCACTGTTCCTCTTTTTCTGCGTCTCTTCTGAGGACAGGCAAGAAAACCTAGGAGCCTCCAGAGTGGCGGGGAGTGGCATGTCATCATAGGTTGGTCTAAAGGGGAGGGGAGAAAAAACCAGCTTATATAAATACTGTAAATATGCTTAAAATTTTTCAAACATTAGCAGTGTGGGGGGTTTTTAAGAGTAATTACCTAGACTGCATCACTTCTAATGAACAAACTGAAATTACTGTTTCTGCTACTTTAGCAGAGATATTCAATTTTTTTAATTTATGGAGGAGGAAATGCTCCACAAAGCTAAAGATAACAATTTGGGTATCAGTCTATCACCTTTTTCATGCAACCATCAATTAAGGATGGCCAAACACAGATTACAATAATTTTATAAATATAGCAAAGCAGGAAGAGTAAAGACACTTCCTTTTTTTGAAGTGGTAAGCTTATAAAGAGGTTATTTCACTGGTCATACTATCATTACTTAAAATTGAGCTTTCGTA
Source organism: Pardalotus punctatus (assembly GCA_013400915.1). Lineage (NCBI taxonomy): Eukaryota > Metazoa > Chordata > Aves > Passeriformes > Pardalotidae > Pardalotus > Pardalotus punctatus. Next base: position 822,571 of record VZTX01005503.1, read on the forward strand.
GAGAAATGGAACCTAATAATAAGACACAGTATAAAACCACTGTTGAGTATAAATGCCCTTTTCCCTACAAAACGTGGCTGCCTGATAGGAACTCTGCACATGTGGCCATGGAATTCCATGCTTACTGTTTCTCACAGACATACCAGACCTTCTGACTCGCTCCTGTAAGAAGACAAGTTAGGATTGTTCAGCCTCGCTGTGACAACAGATTTTTATATATTCTGTAACTGGCAATTCTGTCTTTAGGACTGCCTCAAACACAAGGGTTTGTGTTTTGCGGAATTAAGACAGCTGACAGATATAGACTATTTTTCCCATGCAACACAGGAACCCAGAAGGCTTCAATGCATAGCAGCTGGGCAATCCAGTGAAAACGATTTTAAATATAAGTAAATACAACTGAAGAAGAGAATATTGTGTTTCACTTGAAAATCATAACCAGACCTTTTGAGACCCAAATGGATGCTTATTTTAACACATGGCAGGCATCAGCTAACAGAAGTATAGTGAACAAATTTTGTAGTACAGTAATTTCCTTGGTTATATAATCAGGAGTACATACAGCTAAGGGATATAGAACTGATTAAGTAACAGAAACCTCATATAATGAAACATTAAAAAATAAGAGGATTATTTCTATTACTATATGGATGCAAAGTAATCAAATACACCAGATGATCAAACAATGCCTGGCTGCTGAACTGTTGCTTTGCCCTTGCATGAATTCGTGACCACCTAAGCTCTGAAACAGGACCTAAAGGGAAGGCCAAATGCAGCAGAAATAGTCTTTTAACTTCCTAACTTCAGAGTTCTTCCACCATTGCATGAAACATCTTTGCGTCCTGGAATCTGGACATTTTTGAAAAACTGAATACAAAATGAAATAGATTTTCATATGGAGAAACCACAGCAAAATCCTAGGCCTCTAGCTCAGTTAACAGCCTACAACCACTTTTCAAAAAGTACTTTTAAGCAAATGTCTCCAGGGTAAAGGGAACAGAAGTACAGTTTTACATAGTTAGGAACTTCTGACAGTTTTCCTACAAATTACCCCCCTTAAGTAGAATGAAGATTTACTTTCTTTAATGCTCAATATTATTTCTTTAGGTAAAAAACTTATATACCAAGAGTTTGGAGGAAGGAATGATTTGATGGTTTGTGGGTATTTGGTTTTGTTTTGTTTTTATACTGGGGGAGAACAACAATATCCTTTGAAATTCAGTATAAGGCAAAGCTCTGATGAATTTTTCCTTTTTCCACGTAACTACTGGGTATACTGGTTCTGTAAAACAAATCGAGCCTTAAATGTATTTCCATAATCTTTTAAAATGACACTCAAAAGATCCCTTGTGTGAATTCAGCTAAATAGTAAAAACAGGTATTTAAAGAACTGAGTGAAACTGTGTATAAATCCAAACGTTTTAACACGAGAAAGAAGAGAATCAAAATCTTACTTCAGGCATCAGTTAAGACCATGACTTTCTTTTCAGAGCAGGACCACAACATAAATCTATTGATGCTTTCTTTTCCATCTTTGCTTTTCTGCCCCCAAACTCTGTAAATCTGGGGTTACTCTTTCCCCTTTATCCTCCAACTTAATCTAGATTTCGTACATTATTTTTCTCATTCACCTCCTCCTTCCAACAACTTAGAGGAACGTGGCTAGATTGTTTTTCCTTGTTAGTAGGTTTTGTTCACCAAAGGACCAACCTTGTATTAGTAAAACCTCAAGAGAGGGCTTTTTTCATTTGGATGTTGTCTTAAAATGAACCTTATATTTTCTCCATGGCAAAAAATGGTGAATGTTCACAAGACAGCGCAATAAAATTTACTTATTTAAGATAGGAGGCAATTTATTTACTTGTAGTGATGTGCACATCATGTCCTGGGCTAGTTTGGCATAGACATATTGATTAGCTTCTAAGTATAGCTTATAGCTTATTTATAAGTATTAGCTTACACTGTCACATCCTGGATAATACCAATGAGTGCTTCAGACAAAACACCCTTCTGCTTGTTTGTCAGACATATAGCAGAGTTGTACATTGAGATACACTGTACTGTACTGGGATCAAACTGGGATTTTTGTCTGCCTTTCAGAACATAACAAATGACAAACAAGCTTTAATTGATTTTCCTTCATCTACAGAGAAAAATTTAACACACTGATCCTCTTATCGCTCTTGAAACACACATGAGAAATAAAGAGAACACTTTTCAAAATCTGAGCATTAACGAATTGGCCAATTAATGTAATTCAAGTATTAATTGAACATGTGAACAGCAAGGATAATGAAAAAATAAGCATGTAAACACTTACCTGACATAATCAACAAACAACAAACCAAAAGTATGAACTTTCAAAATATACCATAAAATATACTGATAAATACATATACAAAGCCCAGAACTATAATACTTAGAATAAAATATATGAAGCTCAGATTTTAAGAATTTGTTAATGCATGTGAGACTGTATAGTCTGCCATTATAAGTGCTGACCTATATATTCCTTCTTTTCTCAGGTCTTCACATTTATATGCTATCAGTGGTGTTGTTTCAAATCCGTAAGTAGTGAAAAGAAGTTTAAAAGTGCAGAGACAACACAAAAGCAATATACTTGCATGCTGTTTATACAAATACATGTCTTTCTAAATTGTCTTCTTTAAGCAAGTTTCAACTCCAATGGGCCAAATTTACTGCTCAGCAGTAGAACAGAAATAGAAATTTGTAATATATTCATTCCACTAACACATATTGAAAAAAAAAAGCCTTCTGTATTATACCTGCTGTCATGGTATCTGTGGGGATGATGCTGTAAAACATCTTGCAGGAAACGCTCCATCAAGCTACTGGTACCCACACGATTCCTACAGTATGTTGTAAAATGTCTGTGCTGGGAGCTGAAAATATGCTGGTGAAAGATAAAACAGATGATTAGTCTAATACTACTGCTAACACACAGGCCTATTCCTAAAAATTACTTTCCAGGTCAAACATTACACCATTGCTATGAAAATATGTAAGCAAAAAGAAAAATCTTCAGCTTTTTTTATTTTAAAGCCTTGACTGGGATTTTTAACTATGCTTAAGCAGTCTTAAGACTAAAATGTATTGAAACATCTTTCTGAGTCAAAACTTAAATTAGTGGTTCTGATAGCTGCTGACAAATCTCTTCTAACCAGTACAAATAGTCTCACAAATTTCACAGCTGCTCACAAGTCTCTTAACCAGAACAAATACTCTAAATGTATCTATAAATGACTTATAATATTCTTGAACTTTATATGGGCAAAAATCCCATAATTCACTCTAATTAACAAGATTTTTCATTAATGTAGAAGATTAAATAGGCTTCTACTTTCTAATTAAAAAAGTCTAAAGGACAGGAGACTGATAGAGCTAAAGAACTGAAAACAGTTGACCAAACGTCTCCAGCCTTGATATCTAACAAATTACTATAACCCTAATATTTTACAATATATACAGATCTCAAGATTAAAGACACAGGAAAAACCGTAATGGATGCAATGCACAGCTTTGTGCCACTTCGGAAAAGCAGACTGCAGCAGCCATGCCACTCCACCAGCATCTTTTATAACAGGTAACAAATAAGCAAGGTATCTTCCTCAGTGCACACATTGTGCAATTCACAAACTGCTTATTTTTCACTCAGTATTGGTTGTTCAGTATAGAAACTGATATTTTCTAAGCTGATAAAGCCTTTAGGTACTCCTTGCTATCTGCTGCCAAATCATGCACAAGCTGCCTGACCTGTTCCAGATTACTGTAGTGTACATGGCAACAGTTGCAGTATCCTTGTCTATTTTGCACAGCGGATACTCCAGGCCGAGGATGTTCTTGTCCTCTTCTGTGTAAACTGAAAGAAGCAGGTAACATTATCAAGACATGTTGGGTGGTTTAATCCATGTCCTTAGCAAGGAAAGGCGAAAGATCTATCTTACTATAGAGATAGGAAAAACTTGCAAGCTAAATGTTTCTATTTCAGAATTGTAATGGTAAGTGTGACTATGTATTTTAAAGTATTCTCAAGCAAATTTCACTAAAGAAAATTTTCCTTAAATGCAGAACAAAGGATGATAGCTTGAAGGCAGAGTTAGAGGGAGTTATTTTCAGATTTCAGCTAAAGAAAAAGGCAAAGTCATTTTTTCACTTGTCTGTTTGTTAGTATTTTGAAATAAAAAAGACCAAAGACACCCATACAGTAGTTTTGGGCACTACAATGTGTCTTCCCCACAGTTTTTAACAGTATGTGGGTAAAAGACACAAAGGACATCCATCATACACTTAATCCACATTGTGTCATTGTCATCCATTACACAAGGCAACATATAAGGCTGAAAAGCAGATTCTTTCCATTTTACTTTGGTAAGCAGTAAGCTGGATGCCAGTTAGATCATCACCTAACTTACCTGCTACTGCTGTCCTGTCGTAGAGAGCCCACAACTCCATGTCTTTGGATTCCTACAAAAAACCAAAAACAACAACCAAGAAGTAAACCAACCAAACACACATATGCAAAACACAAAAACCAAAAAGAGTATCAAGATGGAGAGAGTTTTACCTGCAGCTATCTACTTCTCTTACATTGCATTTGTCAAAACTACTATTTTAAAGGAAGAGAAAAAGCATGAAGAGATCCTTTCGCCTGAAAAGTTCATCCAAGAACTTCATAAAATAAGCTATTCCCTCTCATGGCTGAGGTGAGTGAGAATTTTTTTACTGATTTGCCTGGGTTTAAGACTAGGCAATCTACATTGGTACTGTGAGATCCATGATCACCGAGATAAAATGTAAAATGTCTCAAACAGCTTACAGCAGGACAAGAAAATTAAAGTTACATGGAAACTCCATGGATGATTCAGAAGTCACTTCTTCCACCTAAGTTCAGTAATGAAATTTAAGAAATCAAAGTATGCAATTGAAACTACAAGGTGAACTAATGCTTCTACTGATAATTATTACATTTTAAAATGAAACTGCAAGAAAAACTACTTTGAACTTTTTGAACTTCTTACCTTGTGCTGAAGAAGCAGAAGCTTCATCAGATCGTTTGATTCTCTCAAACATCTGTAAGTAAAAAATTTTTTAAAAGTCAGTCCATCCTCCTACTCACCATATCCTGAAGCTCCTCCTACAAGCTCTTCAGAAGCTCTATACTATTTCAGCTATAGACCAATATTTGACTTAAATGAAGCTGCATTCTAAAAAGAAACTTCTGCTTTACTAGGTTACCCTAATATTATATTTAACAATACATGTTAGCTTTGATAGAAGTGGCTAACTTCTAATTCATGAAATCAAATACTATACTTATGAGCACAGTCTAGACTCTGTTAGGTTACTAGGCAATAACCTTGTCAAATTAATTTAATTACTTAATTTCCTAAGCTTCCCTAACAATTAAGATGAGAGATATATGTAAGAAAACCCATATGAGACCCACCCCACACAAAGTAATTATCTATGCTGGAAGAATAATCCTTATTGCTCAGAAGATCTGCAAATCAATTTTGAATCTCACAATTTTTAATAAAAATATGACTGCAGCAACAAGCAGTTATGTGCTTTAGGGCATCCAGACACAAAGGACTTCCAAGTGTCACACAGGCCTTTTAACATTATGGAACACAAGCGTTAAATCAGCTTTCTAGTACCTACCTTAAAGTCACCAACTTTCCTCATCCACCAAAGCTGACTCCAGACTAGCAAACAATAAATGTCAAACAGGAGGCCATTTGCAGCGCAGAACACTTCTCTCATCCCATCTGGCAACAAGGAAGTTAAAGAGCCTTTTAAAATTACATTAATAATGCATATTTTCCATGCCCTAAGGCATGTAAATTTTTCTGTACCATTTTGCAAACAGTCAATCAAATGGATAAAACTTTTTGAAGTCTGCAGCACATCTTTTTTAACGTGGAAGTCGTCCTGATAGTCTTTTTTACATAAATGATAACCATTCCTTCTGGAATATCTTTGTTTCTACTTTCTTCCTCATGACCCCATGTACTAAACATTGTTGTCACTTTGAATGCTAGCACTCATGAAATAAACTATACTTCTACAGTAACAGAAAACAAATGCCTCAATGTTAACCAAACTGAAATGAATCTATTATATACCAAATTAAGTTTTATCAGTAGCATATCACTATAATATACACATCACCATCACCACTATTACCATATCCTGTTTCAAAACTCAGGAGTCAGCAATTCTAAGATCTACTCCTCATTTACCATTTGTTTATTTATGGGACAACAAAGTTTCAAAGCAACTACTTTTATTTTTAATCTTTTATAAACTGTTTTAACAAGAATTATTCCTTCCCTTCTCCTTTCTTGTTCTCATATATGTATAAAGTTGTTCCTACATGAGGCTACATACCATCAGAATTGACAGATGTGTGGTTTGTTATTGGTTTTCTTTAAATTTGTTTTGTTCTTTCCCAAACTATGCACTCCTCATGATAAAACACCTGGGCTGTTATGGCAGCTATGGTCAGAAGGAATATCTTAACAGCTCAACTTTAAACACCACCTCCCCCCCTCAAAACAAAACAATCCACCAAAACACCAAACTCCTCCTTTCCATAGTGTTGCAATTTATGCAATATTTAGAAAAAAACAAATAAACAAGAAACCCCAGCTATTCTTATATACCTTTTCACCCAGCAGCTGAGAAAAGCTTTTCTGACATATCAGCTGATCTCAGTTATCCTGCTCTATGTCCTACGCACAGCCAGGACCCAAAAGAAAGTGAAAGAAAAACACAGACTATCTTTCATGAGTGATGCTTTATGTAAAATAACCTTTTCTATGTGCTTGAAGTCAACTTACTGATATTTAAGTCTTACCGTATACATATAATCTCATGATAAAGCTAAAAGTGTGGCAAGAGTGTAGCAGCCACAGAGGAAGCCACCCCACAGAGGAGGCAGTCAGACAGCTGTTCCACAGTCAGCAGGGGACACCACAACCATTCATCCCCATCCACTACCCCAAAAGGGGATTAAAGCATCTTGACACACCAATGTTTAATTTCATCTCAAAGATGCCAAGCAGTGGCAACTGCAATATACTGGATGATAACTACTACAGTTGTTCTTTACTTCCTTATTTCAAGGACTAATTTCAATGGTGAGGTGCTACTGAGTTCACTCAGCTGCAGGTACAATCACATTTAAACTGAGTTAGACACAAAGTAACTTTAAACAGGCCAGGACTATGAAAATAACTATACTCCAGTCTGGATCTCCTTGTCAGCTTTTTACAATTCAAGGAAATTGAATGGACCAGATTTTCCTCACTGGAGGAGAGGTGCATTAGGTAAAAGTTGTAAATGTCCAGCTATCATTTAGTAGCTAACAGAGAAACATCAGAGGAAGACCTGTTCTCTTAGAAGAAGTTCTTAAGAGGAAAACTTGTTCTCTTTATATCAGTGTTTTATAAGACCATGTCGAGGTTTGACCCCGGACAAATGCCAGAGACCTATGACGTCAGCTCTCTATGCTCTCTCCTGCTGCAGCTGTGCAGAGGAGAGGGAAAAAACATGACACACACACACACCGGATTCATGAGTTGAGATAAGCCACTGGTGGGAGGATGCACAGAAAATGGGTACACAGGCCGAAAATTTGAAGTTGCAAAGTGATTTATTAACCTAACAGAGTCAGAGGATAAATGAGAGGTAAAAATAAGCTCTTAAGACACCATTTCTTCACTCATCCCCCTTCCCTCTTAAGACACTGTTTCTCAGCTCACCCCCCCCCTCCTTCAAACAACCAGCAGCTCCGGGTGGGGGGCAGGGTATGGGGTTTCTCCTTAGCCAGTCCATCACCACAATTCTTCTGTTACAAACACTGTTTCTCTGCTCACCCCCCTCCCTCTTTCACTCAACCAACAGCTCCGGGGTGGGGCAGGGTATGGGGGTTTCCCTTTGGTCAGGGTCAGTCCACCAGGGAGAAGAGTCCTCTACTCAGCCATGGGGTCCCTCCCACGAGAGACAGTCCTCTGAGAACTTCTTTGGCGTGGGTCCAATCTCACGAGCAGCAGCCCGGCCNGGAGCACCTCCTCCCCCACTTTCTCCACTGACCTTGGTGTCTCCCTGTTGTTTTCCCTCACATATTTTCACCTCCTCCTCCTATGGCTAAAAAGAAGTGCATGCTCACATTGTTTTGATTTCTTCTTAAATATGTTTTCACAGAGGTGTAACTAACATCTCTAACTGGCCCAGGCTTGGTCAGCAGTATGTCCATCATCTTCAGAGCCATCAGAGAGTGGCTCTGCTGGACAGGGTCAAAAACTTCCAGAACCTTCACACAGGAAACACGGGAGCCATCTTTGTGTCCCTCCCTACTCACTTGCAAAAACTGGGCCAAGCAAAACCACCACAGACCCCTAGCGTACAGGAGAAATAAATAAGTCTGAACTCAAACTATATAGCTTGCTCACCATCTGAAGTCAAGCTTAAACCACAAGCTAGTAATATTAAAGAAATCTACTAGGAAGATAACTTATTTATGTTGCCAAAATCTGGACGGCCTAACCAAGATCCTTACTTTTTAAAAAAAGACACAACAGCTATTAAATCCACAAAGGATTTTTCAAATGTCAATGGAAAGACTGCAAAATTCTACCTTAGTTACGATATTTACAGTGGGAAGTGTCTTAAACTGTTGGGTTAAAAAGCAAATCATATCTCTTCAAGATCAAGCTTAAATGTCTCACCACTGAAAAATCATTTAAATTGTAACAGAGGCAAAAACAGCTGGTTACATACAGAAATATGTGATTTCATAAATTTCTAACCAGGCTATTTTAGGAGCTGTCTCTAAAATCACTGCTTCATTTTGGTTTCATTGAATTACTTTATGTATAGAATGAAAATAGAATGAAAAGTCTCAATCATACTTAACAAGGTAACCAAAAGGCATGAAATGTACACGTAAAAAAAAATTTTTCAAAAAATTAAAAAATATATATCATGCATTCTGATAGTATCTGGGTGCCAAAGGTATCAGATAAACTCTCCAGACAGTGTCACTCTTGCACTGCGATAAGTAAAACAAAGAAAGGTAAAAAGGCAATAAAAACTGCTCCTCGAAATACACCTCATAAACAACTCCACCACCCCTTCACCTGAGAGCAACTGTACAGAGCAGGCACCGGGAGAACAACAGCAGAAACTCTCCCCCAAACAGTGATCTGCCTTCCCACAGCACTACC
>VZTX01005503.1:832368-888972 GCA_013400915.1 Pardalotus punctatus
TCCGCGCCGCGCTCCGCCCCGCCCGCTCGGCTGCCGTCCCGCGCATGCAGGCCGGGCTAGCGGGGGCTGGCTGAGCACAGCTCAGCTCGCACGGAGCCCCCAAAGCCTCCCTTCTGTCAGCCCAGGCGCTGGCAAGCTGCTCCAGAACGCCTCGGGGTGGCGTCTTTTTGTCAGCCCGTCCGGGGTGTTTCTGGTTACAGAGAAGTAACCTCTTAGCTGAGTTTCATTTCAACAACTGTAATAGTAATTTTCTCCTTCAAAACATTATTTCATGTACTTGAGAGCAGGCTATAGGGTTTACCTTTTTTTTTTTTTTTTCGTTTTCTGTCATTAAAAGTAGCTTACTTTTCATGTTGTGCTTTCTTTAAAGTAAGTTTTATCAGAACGTTAAAGGCTGACTTTATCCGAGTTAGTGCTAGATCTGCTTCTCTTAAAAGTGGGCTTAAGAATGTGACCTTACCTCAGATTCTCTTATTTTCTGCTGTAGGGTTTTGAACGTTTATCTTGTCTCCTGTGGGAAACCAACCATTGCATATTTCTCTCATGATGCTGAAGCAGCAGGGTAATTTAAGCAATCTAGGCAGACAGAAAGTCAACACGACACCCTTATGTGTGAAGACAGGTGCAGATACAGACTTGGATTGTGCAATGGAGGGAAAACAATCTTGAATGAGCTGTAATATGGAAAATTTAAAAGAGGTTGCTGTAAAGAGGCACTGCTGTGTGGCTGTGTGATTATGAAACCATAGTTTAGAAATTTCCACCCACGCTGAACAAGTAATTGAACACACATCTCAGATGACAGAAGAGCAGGAGAAACCTTCTCTTTAGAAGGGCTCTTTAGAAGGTCTGAATTTAGTTGCTCTTGAGTTCTTTTCATATGTGCATATGTGTGAGTATATCTTTCTTGTTGAAAAATAAATATTTAATACAGAACAAAAGTTGCCTGGTGATATTTTGTCACCTAGTATAATACACAACTTGGAAAAACTGGAACTTTCTGTGGAAAGCATTTGCATGCATGAAGGCTCAGGCACGTGCCCAAATTATTGCACGTCAGCAGAGCTTCATTGTTTAAACATGTGGCAAACACATATATAGACATGTTATCTTAGGCTAAAGTAGTTTACTTTTTTGGTGGTTTATAGCGGGATTAGCGAGTTACTGTGGCTCGGCTAACTCCATAGCTTGTTGAAACAAAGGAAGCTTGGTTACATAGCTGAGGCACTGAAGTTTCTTTTCCAGAATGGCTCATGTGGAACAGAAGTCCTTTTTAGCAATGAGAAATCTATGCTGTCTGTCTTATAATGCCATACGACTTGTCCTCAGAATATTCCTGAATATTTTTGCAAGATAGAATGTAACATTCTATCTCTTCGGCTGTCACTCAGAGATAGCAGAACTTAGGCTTGTGTCGCCAAGTATTTCTTGGCTTTCAACTCTCTCTGTTTGTGACCTTGATTCAGATTCAGGTAAAGTATTGAGAGAAATTACTTTCCTTCAGTCTCCACTTCCCCCCCCCAAGAAACTACTCCTTGCATATGTGCATGAACACTGAATAGGGCTGACAAACTTCCTTTTCCATTTAAAAATTATACTTTCTCCTGATTTAAGCATCAGACTTTTTTTCTCTTTGCTGGTATCTTTACTTGTCTATTCAGAGTTTTAAAACTGCCCCATACACCTTTCACTGCTTTGCTTTCTGATTTTACTTCGATTTTTTATGATTTTCACTTCTGTTTGCCAAACCTAAGTCAAAGTTATAGCTATGAAAACATTAAGACAAATTAACAAAGACAGACAGACTCGTTTCTAAAGAGTCTCAAGTTTCTCAAATTTCTTCCAACAGCTGGGTTCAGATTATAAAAGAGAGAACGTGATGAAAGAAAATCAAGATTGGTAAAACTAGTTGTCAGGAAACTCTTGGCTAGATTTTTAGTTTGTTGCATATGTGCTTTTTACATTCTGATGTTATAAGCCTAATTTATCCTTAAATTGTTGTTTTGGTAAAATTCTTCAAAGGATCTGAGCTAAGTGTTGACTGACTGACAGCAGTTGAAGGTCTGGGGCTTGAGCCATGCAGAGATTACTTTTGCCAAATGTTCCCAAAGATGGGATGCTGGTTTCAGCCTGTGTTCTAACAAGGCAGTCTGACTACATGTGTAGATTTTAGAGAACTTCACATTCTGAGTAAGCTTGGGGAAGAAGTATCTTTGCAAATTTAGAGTAGAATGGCTGTTCCATAATGCCTGGCACTATATTAAAACCTTTAATTCCCAATAAGTAATTGTTGTCTTTCTCTGAAAAATCTGTTGCTGGCCACTGGCTGATATCAGGTACAAGACTTACGGAACAATTATCTGATCCTCTATGGTATTTCAATTTTCCCCTTTAGTATAAATTCTGTGATGTTTAATAAGGTTTTTCAAAGGAAAAGAAAATAATTGCTCACATGTGTAAAACGCAAGGATAATCTCTTCACAAAACAGAGCTTCTTGTTTTCTTTGCTCTGCTTTACTCAGTTTGCTGGGGTTGACAGATTGCTATTACACAGTGATTCTTCTCTATTATAAGCATTTTTCTGATTTTAAAAAGAAAAATATGTTTTTAAAAAAATAATAATAGTCTTTTATATACTTTGGTGTATACTTTGGTACTTTTATATACTTTGGTATAAAGCTTTTGTATACTTTGGCAAATTTATTATGGGCATTCTGCTTGTTTTCTCATTATCTAAACCTGAACTTTGCTTTTTGCTTTGTACTCAAAGTGGTTTTAATTTTATAATAAGAGCTTTACCTGAGACAATAATGCAAACACCCTCAATATGCATCCTCAATATTAGCTTAACCCCAAAACTTAAAAGATACTATAAAGATTGTTGTTTCTATTTTTCATTTTCTTGCCAGAACAACCTTCTGAAGATTAAAAATGTGAAACTCAAATTTTCTTTTTTATTGCTTAATCATTTAATCAACCAAAAAGCTTGGCAGTTGTGTTATAATTGAAACATGATTGGGTAGTGACCAAGAGAAAAATTTGAAGTATCATTTAGAACTGAGAGGGCTTTAAAAAAACACTTTTGAAATGTATAGCCTGATAATTGTCTCCTAAAAATATTATTTTACTTTATTGTAATCAGGTCTTAAAGTTTTAAAAGGTTACATGAAGTACTTTACAGTTTGACTCTTTTTCCAATATCTTATTAGAAGAAAGTCCTCCCCTAGTCTATTTTTTATTGTTATTTTGAGGTCATGCTGCTGCTTTCACAGGCTTACGTTGTCAGAGTTTGTTGATTCTACACATTTTTTTCCACTAAAATTGCTCTCTAGATTTTATTTCTATGTACATGTACAGAATATAGAGATTTTTATTATAGTAGTGCTGAGAAAAATTCTGGGATGCACTGATCCCAGAGTGTTTTGTTATTGCTGTTAGTGCTGCTGTTGCTGTTCATTTGCTGTCTCGTCATCCAGAAGGAGCAGCCGAGGAAACAACTCTGAAAGGGTCACTTTAAACTGTATGGCTACAAAATGAATCAAAATCCACTGTTTTCAGAAAGTTTCTGCATTATGGACTTCTAATCATCTTACATTACATTTCAAATCCTACCCTAGCTTTGCTGCAACTGTTTTGAATCTCTCCATTAGCTTAAATTAACATGTTTTTAGGATGTTCTGTTCTGAAAGAAAATGCAAAGAAATTCAATCAGCAGTTGAGAAATGTGTATGCTGAAGAGTGTTCTGTTTTCAGAGAACACACTTTTCATCATAAAATGCTGAATAATTTACTGTTAGAGTCACAGTAATTTCTGTTTTCAGTTAATGATTGTTCAGTCAATTCATCTGTCTGAAATAACTCTGCCTGTTTTTTTAGGGAAGTGACATAAAGAAAGGGACTAGGTCAGAAAGTAAGTTTGGAGTTGTCTGTAAGTGACTGCTCATGAATTGCAGGATGTTGTGCATGAAGTTTTTTTATAGCTTCAAAAACAGCAGCTCCTTAGAATTTCTCTATTCTGTTTTGCCATTGTTTCATATTTGCTTTCAGAAATAACACCAATTTTTAAATTGTCTGATTGATACAGTCAGATTGGCCTTGGAGAATTGCAAAATTTTCAAGATAATTGTTCATTACCAAATTACTTGGAAATATATGGGAAGTTCTGACATGTGCTGGAAAATACAGGAGAAAGTCATAAAATGACTCAATTTCCTCCATGCTGGAGGGAGCTCTGCAGCCTGAGAGCCTTCAGCTATGAAGGGAACAGAAAGACCAATAGGTTCTTGTATTAACCACAGTCAGATAACATGACTGAAATACACCCAGAACAGAATTTTTCTCGTCTCCATGGCATAATGTTTTCCTTGGCGTGTTTTAAACCATCCTTCTTTTTATTAATACACAAGGTAGAAAATGCATGTGGCTTTTTAATCAGATGCTAATGTGAGAGTCTTGAAATATTTTTAATAAGTATAGTAGATGACTAATAGTCCCTTATTTTCTACCTCGCATTCTCTCATAGTAGGAACTCAAGACATTTTTGCATAAGTAAATATTAGTTCCTATTACTCAAGCAGGGAATAATGTCTTTCTGATACAAAGAGATGATTTTCTCAAAGCTTCTTGGAAGGTTATTAATTCAGTTTATCAAGAATTTTCAAGCTCCCAGATGTTGTGAACCTGCTTTTACCCCTCATAATATTCTGAATTAAATGTTTATACCCATCCATTTTAATGGAACTTTTCTGATTTTAAATAGATGGACATAAATTTAAGATAATTTGGAATGTAAAGTGTTTCTGCAGTTTCCTTGTCTGTAGTGTAATTTATAGGAGTTGGGTAGTTCCAAATATATATATTATTGTGTCAGTGGATGTTCTGCAGTCAGTTTAAGGTGGGGTCAAAATATATTCCCAAGGTAGTTAAGTATGTGTTATTTTTCTCTGCGCTGGCTGTTCTAAGTCATGTTAAATTTTTTTAATGTTCCCACAATAAACCACATAAAATATTTTCTTACATCTGAGAGCAAGCAGACTCTCTGCTTTACCATGGGAATAATTTAAAGAAAGATTTCTTTATCCTATTCAGGAAGCAAGCAGAAAGTTAAACAAGAGAAGTTCTGGGTTTTTTTCCAATGACATAACTTAATTTTAGGGTAGGAATGCTGATAAGCAAAAACATCAGCCTTTGAAAGAAGCTTTTTCTCACATCGTTTGAAAACACTGAGTTTTTAATAGAAAAATTTTAAAAGGGAGGAAAAGAACTTGAAAACAAAAAGCCTTTCATTTTATTTGTATTTCTTCAGCATTTCACATACTGTTACTTTGGATCAGAGTTTAGCCTCTCTCTTTTCCTGATCTATTCTGTGTTGTTAGGTTGTCTGTGTTTCTTATACTGAAGTAATCTGAATTCAATGTCTGGTTTGCACCCAGGGTGCATAAAATTAGTGTCATTTCCCTTTGCTTAGTCTCTCAACCTGAAACAGAGAAGTGGCTCTTCCCTTCTTCACAAACTTCCCATCTTCTCTTGAAAGAAGGGAGCCTACTTGCCTTGAAAAGACAAGTATCAACTTAAATATCCTTTACATAAAATGCTAAGTGTAATCTCTATATTAATGTAAATTCAATGTTGAAGTTCATGCTAAGTGCTGAACTTGAGTCACATAGTCTTCTTAAAAGATAGATTGCAAAGTAAAAAGGATTTAAAATTAACCTTTGTGTGTCGTGATAGAGCTTAAGGATTAGAACTAGAATGGACAAATAAATACTGAGGGGTTTATCTGTCTTTTTGCTTAGACTGATTTCCTATGCCTCGTCCCCTGAGCCCCCTGCCGATTTATTAGAGATGGTTCTAGTTTTGCTTTTATTTAAGGCAATGAAAGAGTTAAGGTTCTTATACACTGAGCCCTTAACTAGCAAAGTATTTTTCAGAGCATCTAATAATTTGCTTTGCCTCTATCACAAGTAGCAGGTTTATAGGGATTTATCAGCTCCCAACTCATTAGAGGCTGAAAGCTGGGTGGGGTTTAGAAGCAAAACTGTGTTATCAGAGAGGACAAATGCAAAGCAGTAGGCAGAAACTTGCATTGGTTCTCCCTGTCTCACATTCATTTCTATGGATAAATAACTTAAATCCCTGTGGAGTCAAGGTCACCTGATTCACAAAATGTGTTTTCATTCACTAGGCAGAAAAATAGTCTTACAAATGTAGCTGACTATAAAAAACAGCTTTAAAAATACAAATTTATATGGATTGAAATCCCCAAACCCACAATATCTCAGAACATGCTCAGGACATCTATAGGTGATTGAGTTTGATTTAGATTTTATTTGCATCAGCTTTGCACTGGTGTTCAGGAACCATTCCTCATTGCAAGGAACTACTGTCCAATTTAAAACCTTAGCACATTCATAATTCTTAAGGAATATCAATGGCTGGTCAAGTATTGTAAAGAGCAACCAGCAGGCTCTACAATTCCACATGTACACAGGTGCTTCTCTTAGTTAAGATTTTGAGTATTAATGGTGCAAAGCAACAACCTTGCTTGATCATATGTGAGTCCTGTGTAGGCACCCTGACTATTAGCATATATTTTCAAGGAACTGTCCCAAGTTTCATATCAACACTCAGTTTTGCTCTGTGTCTTTTTCTGGAAATTGGAATCCTTTTCAGTTTCCCTGTATGCATTTTGTTTGTGTTTAAGACCAGCTGTGTCTCAGTGAATACAGTAGCCAAAAGCAATAGTCTAGTTGTAAAATAGTGAGGGACTGGAACTGGTGATTGTCTTCTTCATGCAAATCTGCTTGGTTTATGCATTGTTATTCATCATAACAGTCTTCAACAACTTGGCTATTAATTGTTAATAGCTGACTGCTGAACAGGAAACTTAAGCACCTCTTGGGTCAGGAGTTTTGCCCATTGTAGCACCATAAGGTAATCCGATTTGAAGTGTACATTTGGGTGTTAAATGGAAAGACATAGTATATAAAAGATGGATAACTGAATCTCCAGTCTTTGCACTTTACATGGAAAATAACGTCTCTGTTTGTTGTAAGAAAAGGCGTAAGCAATTATGCTGGTGACTTGCATCCCGAGTGGGTGGAGGCAGTCTAAATCCTGAAGAGGTGTGACTAAGGTTCATCTCTGTGCTTTAGGTTTCTTTGAACCTAGACTGTCTAGGCTTTGTGCAGATTTTGAGGCATCTGACTCACTCCAAGGTGCAGTAAATTCTGTCTTCACTCCTCAGACCTGTCTAGGTAACTGTAGTTCCAGGTAATTTTTGTGAGGTGAAAAAGTGCAAATTGGTTAATCCATATACCAGTACTGAAGATATGAAAATGTTTTGTGAAATATATAGAGAACCAACTATAGTTTGCATAGCCTCGTTTTTGTGTCTCTAATCTCTGTAGATCTCTCTGAAATAATTTTTCCAAACACTGACATTCCTTTCTATGGGAGGAGACAGCACTTTGGCTAAAATGGAAAAATACTGTTGTCAAGTTGGCTCGTTAGCTATTCAATTAATATAATCTTTAGCACTCAATGACGTATGTCAGAAGTTTGGTTGTCAAGACACCCTCTGAAAATTCTAATCTGAGTGGCAGGTATAATCTCTTATTTTATTGTCATACGAAGATAGAATTTGGATATCTGTGGTCTGAAAGTTATGTAGAAAATAATTCCTACTTATTTCTGGAAAATGAGAGAAAATGCACGTGTAAAAGCAAAATCTATGGAGGAAAAAGTGTATTTCTAATAGTATTTTTCCCAGGTATTATATAAAAATACATTATATAATAATAGATAACATACATTATCTAAAAATATATGATACATACATCACATAATATTTACATATGATAATAAATTATTCTCTAATATTCGTTATTTCATAGAATGTAATACCCTGCTGACTGTGTTTGCAGGATTTACAAGAAGTGCTGCAACTTGAACTGGTATGTATATACATTCATATATACATCTATAGAAATATATGCTTGTGTGTTTTGACTTGACCAAAGTAATGAGAATTTGCCTTCTTCAGAATTACTGAATTTCTTCAATGTGTTATACATTAAAATCTTTCAGATTGTTAATATCAGTGCAGAAAGAGGTGTGGGCCTTCCTAAATGAGCCAAACCTTTCTTCATCGGATGAGTTGTTCAAATGTGTTGCTGGAGAATTTTGTCATAGTTGCTGACTCTGGTACATAGTGGGTAGTTAAGCCACAAGTAAACATTACAGCTTTACCTAAAGGATAGACATGAATAGCCATTAGTTTCACAGGAAGGGAGGAAATGACCCTTTTCCTGATTGTCAGGTAGTTAAACCGTGGTCTTTCCAGAGTGGATTTTAGTCCATGAGGTATTCAGTGAGGACAAAGGAACAGTGAAGAGTTACTTTTTTTAAAAAGAGACCCAACTGTAAACAACAGTAAGTAATTGCTTTCTTGTGTTGTTCATCTTAAATTAGCCCTGAGAAAAACTAAATATCTTTTGTTTGACCTAATTTGCGAATTCATGGTTTGTGCAATTTAACTGAGTTAGTGAACATTGATGGGATGTTGATTAGTGCTGAGATTATCTGCACATACTAATAGGCAACTTGATAACATCCAGTGGTCCCAGCAGTGGGTATAATTGTCAGAACTATCAGGCAATAGTTGGCAATCCAGATAAATTAAGTTACTTTTGGTTTTTTTATTGCTTTGTAATTTGTGCTTTGGTTAATACTGGTAAAGTATTTCTGAAAGTTTTTCCCCTGTATATTTTTTTCCATACATCCTCTGCTTTTGCTTTGGTTTATAGGGTTAAAAAGCTCCCAAAGAATCAGAAGAGCTTTTAAAATTAGCTTGCTTTTCAATAGACCCAGTTTATTTGCTGCTGGATGACCCAATATCTATTATCTGTGTGTAAATCCTCTCCTTTGTTCTTTTTCCATCAGGTATAAAGTAGTATTTCCCTGCTTTGCAACCTCCACGTGCACTGTATGCTCATGAACGCATGCCCCTCTTCAGAGCTCTCTGGCGTATTGCCATACTTAATGTAGAGTAAAAATTCCAAGACTTTGATAACTTACCCTGTTGAAAAAGCACAAATAGCATAGTAAAATAAAATATAACTTCCAAATAGAGAAAGGAGAAGACATGAAATCAAACAAGGTATTTTCTTAATTCATTAATTTTCTTCCACATAGCATATAACTTTCACCAAATTAACTGAAAAGATCACACTCAAATGATGTCAATGGTTAACGGGTTGCACAAAAGTGTATATTAAAAAGCCATGTAATTTGTGACTCACCATTCCAGTTTCACTGTCTGAGCATAGGAAGAACTAAAACAATGAAACATTTAGAGCCTAATCTTACATTCTTCAGGGATTTAAGATTTCCACTGTGATTAATTAAAACTATATACAACTAAATTGCTGTATTTAGATCTAAGCAGAAAACAAGGAGAACTAAATCCTTTCAGATTGAATGCAGTTTTGTTTGTAAAATTCTGTTCTCTCTTTTTTTTTTTTCTCCCAGATATGTTACTATGCTGGTTATACTATGCAAATTGGGTAATTGCTCACCAAAGGCAAAAGTCCTTTTCAATGGAAAAGGAGCAAATGTAGGTAGGACAGAGAGGGAGAAAAATTATTTTAAATGCAGTAATCTGCTATTCTTGAAAAATATATAAATCTCATTTCTTATGAAAACTTTCCTCTGCAAAATGACTTCTGGGCCCTCAGCATTTGTTATTTCATATTTGGTGCAGTGGTAAGGAAGGGTGAGGAAAATTGCTAAGTAGGGTTTAATCCTCCCTTGGTTTTGAAGCATGGAAGAGCTGAGGTATCAACACCAGTATATGTTAGAGTCATCACAAACCTGTTTTAGTTTATGGTGAAGGAAACAGCCCCTTAAGGACAATTCCTCACTACCTCAAACTGCAAGAACCCTTTGCACTCTTCAGAATGCTCCCTTCACTAAGAAGGTGAAGAGCATTTGGCAAATTTTGACTGCGGTGGTTTTTATCTTTTCTTGTGGATCATGTCTGGGGGTTATCTACCCAGTAACTTCCTCTTTTGCACTGCTGAAATAGTACTGAGGAAACCTTTAAATTAACTGCCTTACAATAACTAGATTTGGCACAGTACCTAGGGAGATACAGACTCATGTACCATTACAGGCAAAAAAATCCTCAGGAGAACTGCTGTTAAGCAGCGCCCATATTTACCCTTAAGAAAGAAGATAACTACTATTAAAAGAGTTTTTATCAGTGAAGATTCACCAATCAGTTACCAAGAGAAAACAGGACATTTAAAATACAAGAAATAAATAAGTAAGGTGCTTTCCTCAGGCAACCCCCCTCTGTTTGTCTCCCTATATTCACAGGAATCCTACTCCCCTGTCCTTTCCTCATGGTCCAGGGGCTCTGTGCATAATCCCAATCCTTCTTTCATGGAATTAGAGGCTTTCCCACTCATGTACAAGCTTTCAGTGTTTAAAGTTATGTTGACAGGACAAGAAGAACTGGTGTGGAGGAAAGACAAAGAAGACTAGTTTTGCTAGAAGGAGTTTTTGGTTCCTGTTAAGAGAATCTGTGGTCTATGAACCTAAAGAGAGTTGCTGAAGAGCTGATAGCCTTGCTAACCAGATGCTGAAATCCCAGTTTAGCTGATCTCACTAAGCACTTCTCTCTTCTGTGGGGTTTTTTGATGGTTGGTTGGTTTGTTTGTTGGAGTTTTTTTCTTTCTAACTTTTCACTGGAATCAATAGATTTGATATCTGGAAGATTTGGCATTGACTAGATTCAATCAGTGTTGAACATGTTACATGTTTTGCATTGGTGACAGAGGAGTACCACTGTTAGATTATTGCTTCCACTGGCAGGGTAGACTGACAGATGCTCAGCTGATTTAAAATGGCGTGATGAGTGTGGTATCATCAGAGTCAGGTAAGGTATGGTAGGTAGATACCAGTGGAATAATATTTCCATATTACTGACTGAGAAGTTGAGTGACACGGAGATCATGAGGCCTGGCCACAAAACTCATCAGGGTCTTTACAGAACTGGGAATCAGGCCAAATCACCTAAAATCCAGTTCAAATTCCTGACCGGTGTTATACTATCTGACAGAGAGAATCACTAATGAGTGTTTTGAGGAGCTTACTTCTCTCTTACACACAAAAGGAGATTAATATACTATTCCTAAATACCAAATGAATGTATCACACTGTACAGTTACAAAATGATGCTTTCAGTGTGACTTTTTAAACATCTTTCAGCTCATTCAACACTATTTTCTATAAACCAGAGTGCTTACAAAGAAATACTGTTCAACCTCTTCTCTGCATAACAAAAAGCAGCCCACAACTGTAAGGTCTCTTTCCATTCATCAGCCACCACATCTGTTGCTTGCTTGGACACTGACCAAAATGATTCATTCACATGTCTAACATTTATTTTTGGTGAAATACTGGGATTATACACCATGGCAATATTTCAAAAATGGGTCTAGAAAACCAAGGGAAGTTGGAAACAACTTCCTCAGCTGAAAACAAACACGGCGTTATATCATTCTGCAGCTTTATTAGAAGGAAGGCAGTAGCCAAGCAAAGCAGCTGGAATCACATTGAAGTCACTCTGAACTCTGCAGATCATTTCATTCTTCCTTCTGCTACAGAGCTCACATCTCTGATTTACAGTGCTTTTTGTTTCAAAGAACTAAGCAAGGTAGGTGAAACTCTTATATTTAAAATCTTTCTCTCCTTTCCCTTCTGAATAACGTGTCTCTGCAGCTACAGCACTCACAGGCAAATGCTGTAAGGTGGTGTAGCATGCACTGGCTAAAAGAGCTTCTTGGAAGAAAGAATGTGATACTCATTTACTTCAAAGATTACTTTGAATCACCCCAGCACTAAGAAAAGATATGAAAGTGTGCGTGAATTTAATTTTTAATTACTTTTGAATATGCTAATACACACTTTAAGGAGTTTTATCCTGTCAGAGAATGGTAAGTGACCTTGACTTAAATCTCTCTCTCACCTCTGTGTCCCCTAGTATGTTGGGTTGAATTTTTTTATTTGCTATGGGATAGTGTGTCTTCTATAGCTATGGCAATTTCCAGTATTATTAGCAAAAAATACATCAGTTCTGATCTGAGCAGATTCTAGAGCAGAATCTGGAAATCATTTCAACTTAAATAGCAGATTAACAAAATAATTTTGAAGAATTACAGTTCTTCAGAAACAAATAAGGTTTCTATGATTTCAGCTGCAAAGTGTGTGTGTTTTTCCCTAACCAGTGTGGAATAAAGTAGGATATGGATCTAGCTTTCATTAAGTGTATTGGAACATGTGTTCTAGAAGTGGCAATAAGATTTGAAGCCTTGTATATTACCACACAATGAGACAGGAATAGATTCCACCTCCTATTCACACTTAGTGATAACAGTGTCATTGTTACCTGTTGTCTTTCTAAATGTGATCTTACAAGCTAAACAATATCCCAGACCTGTTTTTGTGGACTTACAGAACGTGGATACATTGAACATTGTCTATGAATTAAAACATGTTTGCTTTCTAGCTGAATAAAATTGTATCACTGAATAGTATAAAATACTTACTAATTCATAGCTAGGGAGAAGAAAGTGAGTAAGGGTATGCAATGGTAAAGGAGTTTGTCAGAGCAGATTTGTAGAAATGGATTTCAGGATTAACTGACTTATGATATCTTACTTTCACTAGAATCATGTTATTGTTCTGCCCCAGATGAACTAGGAAATGCAAATATTTTGATAACCCAATTTACTTTTGTTTAATGTCGCTGCAACTTCTGGATGAATTGAAAATGTTATCAGTGACTTGTGCCAGGCAGACAGGATAGAGGACCTATCAAATTTACTTCAATCCTACAGGTTTTATGTGTGCCATGAGTGACACTTGAATCCACTTCTACTGAACTGAGAATCTCTTTGAGTGTGGCATAGTGGAGGTTATTTGACTCTGGAGAGCTAGTTTATGGTTTGGATTCTCTAATTGCCTCTGTGGAAAAGGATCATAAGTCAGGGAAGCTCTGTATAAGGATTCCTAGGCAGGATTTGATTACAGATTTTTACTGCACTGGTGAGGGCAGAGGAAAAGTGTTGATGAAAATAACATTATTTCTATGTACTATACATTATACATTCTTTCTTTTAGTTTTAAGAATTTATTTTTCTGCTGACAACCAAAGGAGCAACTTCTGAAATGCTTAGATTTGTGTTTATTTCTGATATATTGATTCAAAAGGAAAATTTATATCTGTTTCCTAATAAAGTCAGTTGCCTTGAAGAATTTTCTTCTCCTTGTGTTTTTTAGCAGGCATTTGAAGTCCATGATTTGTTATTAGATATTAATTTTGTATTAATAACGCTACTATTCCAAGCACGACGCAGCACTTCGGTTTCCAGAGGATTGTAATCTATTGAATGGTCTTATTATCTGCTTGATTATTTATTTTGTCTTATGGAATGTGCCAGCAGTTCAGCTGTCTCTCTTACTGTGGTGGCTGGTTGTCTGGCTAATTTGCACTCATTATTTCTGATAATGGTTTAATTTGTGTTCTTTCAGTCTCAAGCTAGCAGTTTCACAACAGTGCCGGGCTCTGTTGTGGCTGCCTTTGCACAAGAGAGCTGACTGTGAGGAACAGTTTCTTGTTGCCTCTTAGCAGAAGAAAGAGATTGCTGTGACTGGGGTAGGCAGTGTCTCAGAGACATTGGTTTTAGAAGGGAAGATGCCATCATGCGGAGATGAACTCTCTCACACTTGCTTTTACTTTTACAGTGTGCTTGGGGCTTCTGAGACAAAAAGAAAAAGTTGTGTGTCCTCAGAGGTAGCATATAGTACTTCCAGGGGAGTTCAGCTACTTCTGTACTCTTTGTATCTCTAGTATGTTCCAGAGGTTGAGGACCTTAAAGTAGGAGCAAAAAGCTGCCTATTAGCCCACGGTTGTTTTTTTCCAAAGGGAATTTCTGCTGGCTTGTTGCAGCTCTCTTATACCTGGCCCACCATTTTGCTGCAATTCTTTAGATGAGCTGAAAAGACCTGCTGCAGATACAATAATTTTTCATTACTGGGCTCAGAGGGAAGCTAACAAAACCCATTGCTGCAAGTCAGGTTTGCTTGCAAGGGTTATCTGCAAAGGCCAGCGCTGTAGAAGTCTCCAGTTCTTGCCAGGGACATTAGCTAGCAAAAAGTTTGTAGCATTCTCCTTCTTCTCTTCCCCTACCCAGGCTCTCTTGTCCCTTTTTTTTCTTGAAGGATGTATTTCAAGAATCACAAGGCACAAATATGAAGAACCAGCATCTTTTTCCCTCTATCCATGGGAAAGATATTTGCCTCTTTATTCTTTTGGCAAGTTATTCTGCTTCCAACTCTACCTTCAAATTTACTGTTTCGCTTTGGGCAAGATATGTCTCTTCCTTTCGCTACTCTTCTTGTGTTTGTTATTCTGTCTAATTATAAACAAAGCAGGAATTGTCTTTCATTATGTGCTTGTGGTGCATAGATCCAATGTGGCTTTGATCTCAAGGACTAGGGCCTTTGGGTACTTTCCCAACATAAAATACTTGCTTCTTTCAGCAAATGTGAGCCTGGCACACAAGTTTTATTCCCTTCTGAGGACTTCTAGAGGAGAGGGAGAAAGTGATGAGTAGTAAGTCCTATACAGTCAATGTCATGTCACTTTCTATACTCCCATTTCTTCTTTCTTGTGATCCTCTTTTAATGAGCTTCAGCCCCCCCCCCCCATTATTTTAATGAGATATTTTGGAAATGCTGAGAACCATTGCCCATTTAAGAAACCTGAGTAATGTTAACTGAGGGTGTTGTACCATATCTGGCAGAATCAAGTGAGAAGTAATTTGCAAAGGTAATATGGGAAGCCTGTAAAACCAGTATTTCCAAGCTCCTAATTTAACATCTTAATCGTTGGTGCCATCTATTCCTATCAGCACTGGAGAGCATTCCCAATACCATGTTAGGAAGATAGAAAAATATCCAGTCCTCCTGAAACTGTGTTTAACAAGATGAATTTTTCAGTTTTGCAGGAATAAAGGTGGTACTTATTATAGATTTGATCTTAAAGTAAAATAATAGTTACCTTTGTATGAGTAGGAATATTAGAATAACACTGATACAGAAGTAGGCACCCTTAACCTACTGTACACAGTGATCCCAGTATATTAACTGTGAGGACATAACAAAGTATGCTATCTAAAGCATTCCAGATGATAAGATATGTACTAGCAGTATTTTGGAATTGGATGTTTTGATATACCCATGCAAGAGTATGTGTTGAGTAATATAAGCATAGCAGTATGGCATTCATGCTAGAAGAAACTGGTGATGCGTATTAATGAGGAGTAGAATAAACCTAGGAAAAGAGAGATCAATTAAGAGGGCAGTACTCAACCTAGCATACTGTAGTAAGTGACTAGGAAATTGATCTGTGGAATTGCATAGGGTATAAGAAGGCATATTAGAGGAATGAATTGTGGTGCTAGTTTTCTCTGGGGTTATTCCTTAATTCTTCTTGTTAAAAGGACTGTAAATATGGCAGATTGTAGTCTATTTTTTGTCTGTTATTCGATAGGTATTTTGTGTCTGGAGAGAGTATTACTTTGGATTTTTCTGTAATGACCTGTTGTTACTCTGCAATACCTTTAGAATGGCTGTTTTTTAACATATGTTAAATTTGCCTTAACTAGTCTGCTGAAGCAACTGCTGAAAAAAATCTCTGCGTTTATTCTTTATCCTCTACTCTCACTTCGCTGCTTTTTGTTAGGAGGGAGTTGTGATTAAAGCATGTGTTTGTTGAAACAGTACAACCATTTAAGAAACATGCTCAGAGCTGCATGATCATGTAATGATCCCATGAATGCTAGTCAAAATCTTCTTTCATCACAAATATATTAAATAGTGGCAAAGTAAAAATGCCAAGTAATTTTTGCACAAAAACCTCAAAAAGCCATAATTAATTAGAAATGCAAGCATTCATTATCTCATCAATCCAGTCACTGCGAAGCTAAGGCACTTTATTTTTTTTAATCAGTTCTCTCTGTAACGCTCGGTATGTAGTTATTATGGTGGCTTATGGCCAAAGAAAATACTGCTGGCATTTGAAGAGGAATAGAAAACACATGAAGCTTCCATGGAACAATACTTCATTAGTGTGTTACCTTACAGCCAATAGGATATGTGGTGTACCTGCTGGGCTCTCATCTGAGAGCTGTGCTTAGTGGCTCTGAGCTATGTCCTGGGACTGCAGAGACAGAGCAATGCATATGACAAGCAAATGGTGGAAATTCAGGTTCCTTTTCTCTTCAGGGCAGAGAAAACAGATCAGAGTACCTGTGAGGGCTGCCCAGGTAAGTGCTGTCTTCTCCCCCTCAATGGACATTGTGGCACAGTAGAGAGCCTCCCTTCAGGAAGGGGAAGGTCTCCCAGAGGTGAAGCCGTGGTTTCTTCACTTCATCGTGAATGAAGGGACAGTGCTGAGTTTAAGGAAGGAGGATATGACTGTGGTTGAACCCCTAGACAGGGACTCTAGATTTAGCACTTGGTTTGATCAGAGACTTCCTGTAGGTCATTCTCAGCATTCTTGTTGTAAACCAGACTGGTGATACTGCTGGCTTGAACCTCATTTCAGTAAGGGTTATGAATACTGAAACATTATGACTGGTTATATAAATTGGCAGTGCTGATACATACAATACATTAGACAGTTTTTAAATCTCAAGTGGGACTGTTTAGCTAAATGTCTATTTTCTTTTGGTAAGAATATTAGGTATTTTTTCTCTAAAAACTGTGCTACTTTTAAGTGTTTCACAGATATGACCAGTCATTTTCCTGACTCTGATGTACTGTTTTTGTAGTTATGTGATTTGCAGTGGGTACAGCAACACCTTACATTCCAAAGGAATGTTAAAAAAGATCATTTTCCTTTTAGCTGTATTAACAGACGGGAATAAGAGCAGAAACAGGTACTAACTATGGACTTATCAAGTGCCCTGCCCTTAACCAGTGCATATCTTGGGAACATCTGGGTTTTTTTGTCATCTTTGGGAATGGAAGGCTTGGTGCTTGGGATCAGCACAAAAATAAATCAGTTTTGATGATACACCATTGCTGGTTCCAGACATTTATCAGGTACCTGATTGTGGAAATGATACACTGCTCAATTGCAGCCATTGTCTGGAAGATATTTTATATTCAGGCCAGACCTACTGTGATACTTTTCCTACTACAGCAGCCTTATTTAAATACAAAATTGGATTTTCCATTTTTTGTTTAACATTTCTGTGTCAGTAAAACTGCTGGTCTGAAATCATAGCTTTAGCAATATTGACCGAGTCTGTGCTGTAGGGGTTTGTTCATCCCGCTGTAACACTCACTTTGTGTGAAATGTTATGAGGCTATTATCTGGTCAAATGACTTCAATACCACAGATGAGGGGGTGTGTTATGACTAACATGGTCATGTTTTGCCTTGCTTGAAGAAAGTTGGTTTTGGCCTAAGTTCTTGGAGATGTCTAGCTGGTACATTGCATATACATTTCCAACACTGCTTCACTGAGAGACATAATGGAGAATGATGGTTATTTGCATTCCTTTCTTATCTGCTAGAACAAATACATCTATATTGTGGCTCAAAAAGGTTTCCAGTCACATCTCATATCTGTTGTGACCTGTTCTAGTTATTGAATTCAGAATTACATACGAAGTAATTAGGTTCCCATATATCTAATGACCATTAAAAGGATAGTCAAAAGACAGATGTGTATGTATCTGTGAAAGAGAAAACATAGGCACAAGCCTTGATCCAGCCTTTGTGTATACTAGCTTAAAATGCTTGTTGCCTAGTAGCTTTGTCTGTAGGGCCAACTTTAGGCTTAAACTGTAGCATAACTATGATTTAATTTTGTCATATAAATGTATCAGGCAGCTCCTGCTGTAGGAATGTTTCTGCATAGAAGCAAGTGGTTATCTTGGCTTTGTCCTTTTGAGGGAGAAATATGAGTCCATGACAGTCTGTAATTTCATCAGCATTCCTTTTGAGTTTTAGAATCTATCCTATGTCTTTGTAAAACGCTTGCCAGAAATACATGTGTACCTCTAACAAATTTGTTCAGTTTTCTGAGTTTTGAACTTTACAGATAAACTACCAGGTGAATTTCATGTTTATGTTTTTGAAGCTAGATAAATTCAAAATCTATCACCTCAAAAGTTCCAAGAAAAAATTATGAGGGCTCTCAACTGAATTCAATCCCTAGACACACTTGCTGACACACAGTATGACAAGGAGGCTTTAGGTGACCTTTTGTGAAACTAGTTGCTCTCAAACTTTTGACTTTTGCAAATGACAGAAGTTGAAGTTGCAATCAAGTAAATTTTCCTTTAGCCACAGATAATACACATAGAATGTGATGTGCTCGCAGTTGTTCAAAAAGACATTGAAAGGAGGGTTTGTGTAATATATTCTCTTCATGAACTGAACCGTTGAGACACTCAACTCTCCAAACCATAATTTTCCTAGGAAGTCAGGACCCAATACTGTGACCTCTGAAATCAATTTAGCTGGCCAGAGGCTCTAAACACCATTTATTGCAATGGGAAAATACATTTTGGGGACTACCACTCAAATAATTATGTTAATTTTTAACTAACATGGACAGTGAATAAACTCTTCCCTTTGATCTTTCTGTAAAATTCAAAAGTAGAGAGAACCAAATGTGAGAGAGAGAGGTTGTGTGTGTTGAGCCCCATAGACTGCCAGTGTAATTCAATTAGGTCCTAACTTGAGTGGTGCCCAGGGAACTTTGAACCCCCAGGAGGATTTTGCTTCAAGTGAAGTGGGTGTAAATTGCAACTTTTTTGTTTGTTTTCTTCTATTTTAGACTGAAAACCCAATGTAATTTAATTCCAAAGTCGTTCCACTGACTTCAGGGTTGAGGTGTGGAGAGGTCAAACGACTTCCCCTGGTCAAACAGGACGCATGTGGCATAGCCATGAATAGATTCCCAAGTACTGGTCCCATGCCCTAACTGTAAGGCCATTCTTAGTGTGACAAGAGCTGTTCTATTTTAGGCAGATCCAATCATTTGTCCAAGTTGTCATTATGGCTTAACTATAATAGTGGCAGAGGACATGAACTCTAGGTACTTTTAGTAAAAAGCTATGAATATGTCAGCTGAAATCCAAATCTGTAATTCCCTGCTGAAATTCAGGGAAAGACAGTTCATGCAACACGTGGTAAAGTCTCTTCCCAGCAGATCTGTGGCTTTGTATGGTAGAAATATTTTCTAATGATCTGTATTTCTTGGTAATTCTGCTTTCTGTCCCAGGATCTAAAAGCACCAAGTACTATCCTGTGATATTCCTATGAAGTCATTTAGTAATTAACTTCTGTTTTACAGAAGAGGACAGGAAATAAAACCTCCTGGTCAACTGTTTTCATAATTAAGCAACTGAATCAAGGAGGCGCAGTTTTCAGAGCTGCTTGTGACCTCAGCAAACAGGAATGGACTCATCAAGCAACTGCTGAGTGTACGCTTTACACAGGGTGTTTACTATTTAAAATAAATTTTTTTTAAAAAGGACAGGATGACGTCTAAGCTTGGCTGTATTAATCCATATGCAATAGGACACTGTTCTATTCACTGTAACCTGTGGCTGCTCCCAAGGCTCATTGGCAGGTCTCTAACCCCACTTTCCTGTTTATTTGAGAAACGTTTTCCATGCACTGACTCCCAGGACCAGCAGACACTGAGCCAGTGAACTGCACCAAACCTCCCTTGCCCTTTCTAGCAGCTGTGTTAAAGCCAAGCAGAAACTGCTGTCTAGAAGTATTGTTTTCTCTACTGAGCCACAGTTTGCAGAGAGGTTCATGAGAATATTTCCAGCTTGGAAAGTAAGCCATTTTTCAAAGATCGTAGAGGAAATTAGTGACAGAATAAGGAATACAATTAGATTTGGTCACAAGACCTAGAGTTGAACTGCGAGACAATTCTGACTCTGGAAATTAATTAATTTCAGAGTCATGTATTAAGAGATACTCTGTTTCAAGACCACAGAGAAACATCCCTGCTGAAGTATGGCTAATGGAAAAAATCTGTGTCATTATTCATGTAAACCAATATAACTCCACTGACAATTTAATGTTTATCTTTTTCAGGACAGGGCTTAACACCATGAGTCCTGCTATAGAAGTGCTTCATATATGTCAATGCCAGAAGTAAAAAAGTTTCTGGGCTTTGCAAATGTAATTGGCAGTCTTTGCTGAGCCCTAGCCATAGAGTTTAATTTCAGCATCTCTGCACTGGGAGCAGTGGTAAGCAATGTTCCTTCTGCTTTTTTACTCCCACTGCCAAAGAGTCACTGTGTTGAAGACTAGAGTTAGAGATAAGGAAATATATAAGCTTGGAAAAATAGTTGCGTTTGAAAGGTGTGCTCTTTCAATGGAGTTTTAAATTACAGGAGGCTTGGGAAATATTTGGCATTTATTTAGGTATGTGTTTTTCCTCCTGATATACATCATCTTTAAAATACTAAATATAACATTAACATTGTTGGGCAGTAGGCAAATGTTTATCATTGTCATTATAGTTAGAATTTTTTTTTGTTTATTTGCATAAATTTGATTTGAAGGTAGAATTTTTTGTATAGGCAAACCCACTTAAAAATCCAGTTATTAACCTGACTGTCCTCTGAAACTGTCCAAATGTAACATTCCAGATGCTAGTGGTACTGCTCCATGTTTATGCTCTTCTCTCAGCAGCTGTTAAGCTGTTTGAAAAAATTACTCAAATGGGTGGGAGTGGTATTTGATGCAGTATCCACCCCCAAGGGGCATGTAATTACATAAATGCAGCCCAGTAAGTATCATTTTATCAGGACAGCAGACCAAATAACATTCCTTCAGCCTGACGTAAATTATAAAGGCTATCATAGTCTCTTGACAGAACAGGCTGTGCTGACTCTTCCTACATATTTTTTTAATCGGGAGATATAAAATTACACAACCCTTTTTTTCCTTCCTTGTCTATCCATCTACAAATGAGAAGTCTAATCCTGCTAATGCATGTGCACATGCGTAGCTTCACTAGTGTGACTAATCCCTTCAAACTGAGTGAACTACTTTGTGGAGCAAAGGTAAGTACGTGAATACGAGTTTGCAGATGTGGTTCTGCAGGCAGTGTGCTCTGGAGACCCCTCTCCTGTTGTCCTTAGCAGGCTGTAATTATTGGAATTACAAGAATGCAGGGCTGAGTTCCAAAAGCGCGGGCTGAATTTTGGAATGGAGGTAGCACTCAGAAATGTAGCGGTAAGATAATTCATAGTACAGCTAATGGACTGGCGGTATTCTGCTCTTAGGCACAGGTTTTCAGTGTGGTTGAGTCCAGCCAAACAATTGAGCTTTAAATGATGACAGAGTTTAGCAGGATAATTGTTTTGATCATTGCAGATACTTTTGTCTGACTGTGGCCACCTGTTATGTGCTGCAGCTTTGTCTACACTGTGAAATAAACACTGTGAAATAATACTGTGAAATAACTTGGGACTGCTTTTCTTTTTTTTGTTCAAACTCTGTTTCCTGCCTGTTTTCTCATTAATTTCTTTTTTCCCCCCTCAGTTTCGGTTTATATTTCACTTTACCCTCCCCCTCACCTTCCCTCCCACCCACAGAAGAAGTTTCTGTGTGAAAAATCATATTGTACTTGTAAGTTCCAGAAGCATTTGCAGGAGAAAAAACCAGAAAATTCTGAAAATTCTGTCTTAAAAAACAAGAAAAAGAAAAAAGGACACACAAATACTTTATAGCTCTTACGGTGTGTTTTATGTTCATGGGAAGCTTTATTTTCTTTCCTCTATTACCTGTTTCTCAGCTCACTAGTGGAAGAATACCACACTTGTATGTATATCCCTGCAATATGTTCTATATATTTCTTTCTCTACATCTTTGCTGTTTTAATGAAATCCAATACGTTAAATGTGCCTGAAAATCATAATTTCTTGATACAAAGACAGATACATGAAAGAGATGAATAAACACATGAACTTTTAGTTGCTGGAGAAATTGCTGTCTATCATTTTGTTAAGTACAATTTGAGGCAGGGGTGGTGGTGTAATTTTATAAAATATGGCTTCCTGGCATTTTAAGTGAACTTTTTTGCCTACATAGATGTCTGATGCTCCTCTGGTTTTAGACAGATAAAATCCATAAAACTTGCTTCACAAAGGAACAGAGCAATAAAATATGAAACCTGACCAGAAAAAGATAGCAAGATCATACTTCAGTAAAACTTTACATCTGGTCTCCTAGAAATTTGTCAGTGATACTATGCTCAGTTCTGTCTGTTAAGAAATTAATGTAAGGAAAACAGTTCTTGAAGATTTCAAGTGTTGTTTTGGTTTGAACATGTCTTGAAATGCCTGTGACCAAAATTCTCTGTGAGCTTTGTGCTAGCACCTGACAGATAAAAAGTGATAGATACACGAAACTAAGAAAATGTTTTTGGTTTATGGCCAAGAACTTGAAAGAATTGCTGTTCACTATTTACAGTGCAGTAACACAATTCTCCTTTGACCATTTCATTTCTTTTCTTCCCCAGAAAGCAACTCTGCAGCATGACATTTGAAGATTTTGAGAACTACTCTTATTTCTACGATCTGTCTGAGGAAGATGAGTCACCCCAGTCCTCCCTCAGCATTGCCCATATTATTTCCCTTTTCTTTTACAGTGTGGCATTTCTGCTGGGAGTGCCAGGTAATGCCATTGTCATCTGGTTTATGGGCTTTAAGTGGGATAAATCTGTTTCCACGCTCTGGTTCCTGAATCTGGCCATTGCAGATTTCATTTTTGTTCTCTTCCTGCCCCTCTACATTACATATGTGGCAATGGGCTTCCACTGGCCTTTTGGGAAGTGGCTGTGCAAAATGAACTCATTCATTGCACTACTTAATATGTTTGCCAGTGTTTTCTTCCTGACATTCATCAGCCTTGACCGCTACATCCGCCTTGTCCACCCAGTCTTTTCCTACAAATATAGGACTGTAAAGAACACCCTCGTTCTCAGCGGGATCATTTGGATGTCAGCTGCAATTATTGGTGGCCCTGCCTTGTACTTTCGAGACACAGCTACAGTTCTCAACAATGTCACCATTTGCTACAACAATTTCCATGTGCATGACAGAGAACTTATTTTGCTGACACACCACATTCTCATTTGGATGAGGCTTGCGTTTGGTTACCTATTTCCTTTAGTGACCATGGTTATTTGCTACTCACTGCTGATTGTCAAAGTGAAGAGGAGAACTGTATTGACTTCCAGCAGGCTTTTCTGGACCATCATTGCTGTCGTTGTAGCTTTTTTTGTCTGTTGGACACCATATCATATATTCAGCATTGTGGAACTGTCTGCTCACCATGACGAAAACTTGCATGACTTGCTACAGGATGGCATTCCCCTCTCCACTGGCCTTGGTTTCATCAACAGTTGCCTCAATCCAATCCTCTATGTTCTGATAAGCAAAAAGTTCCAGGCCCAGGTGAAGACCACAGTGTCTGAGGTGCTAAAGCTGGCCCTGTGGGAGGTGAGCCGCTCGGGAACAGTCAGCGAGCAGCTGTGGAGCTCAGACAATGCGCCTGTGCACTATTGTGAAACTGCCCAGTGACTGCTCTTGTCACCAGCCCTCTCCAAAAGAGCTGACAGAAGATTTGGAGGTGTTCTTGACTTCACGTCTGCCAGTCAGATGTGCATCTTTGCATATACAGTTTTCTGTAAACAGCTGGCTTAATTGCACTTGCTGCTTTAATGGGAAGGTTTTTAAGGGACAGGTTTTTAAGGGACACATGATTTGGATGTGTGTCCTTGGAATGCACATACAGCCTGAACTGAAAGTTATCAGCATAAGTCATGTATCCTTATATAAATAAGGAATTTCTCTAACTGGGCTTTTGATGAGCGATGTTGTAATCCTGTTGTTTTGCTGTGGTTCCATACCATATTGGTATCAAAAGAGCACGAAATAAAAATATTCCTCCTTGCCATTGCTGATACCACTCTTAATTGAGGCAGTTTTATCCAAGAGGTTGTGGCCGTACATCAGTGGGTCATGAGTCTCTGATTGCCTACTTTTGCCTCAAGGAGGAATCCGCTGGGCTACATCCCACCTAAGTGAAGATACAAGTGGCTCCACTCTGCAGCTGGAGAAGAATCCCAAGAGAGGGAGCACTGAATTGCCTCCTTCTATTGCAAAAAAAGAAAAATATGGAAATAAAACCAGTCTTCTCCCAGTGCTCTTATAGTCAAAACAAGGCAGGTCACCCATTCTTGTGTTTTTAGCACCAGCTGGGTGCAAAATACTGAGCATATATTTCATATAGGTATTGGGCTCATTTGAAATGTGCAAAGAATTAGTGAAAATATTTCTTACAACTTCTGTGCCACACTTCTATGTTTAAAATTTTAGTCCTACAGAAGTTTACAACTATTGATTGCTCTTTATTGCTCTTTCAAGCAAAGATAAAGAAATAATACAACATTTTATTTGCCTTAATGTCAAGCTAAAAAACTGGGTGGAGTGAGTTCATCAATATTCTGTTAGAAGTCTGTAGCCAAATATGGACTTCTAAATAAGAGGCAAGACAGTTCATCCAGGAAATGGAGTCCACTCCCATAAGAAACATGAAGTAATCCCAGTTATGCTGTATCCTGTTCCAACCTGTTGCTTGCTGCAGAATCACACACGCACCAATGCAAATATATATATATGTATGCTATGTGGAGTGAACAAATTTCTCATGCAATACCACTTAATTAAAAAGTTGAATGTGGGAAAAAACTCCACTAAAAGCATAGAGCTTTGAGTAAATTTGAACTGCTTTTCCCTCGTTTTTGGCCTGGGCATGTAGAATAAAACTGCCTTTCAGATAATCTGCCTAGTTTATATAGCCCGCCAACACACATTATTAGCATTTATACTGTAATTGAGGCCTTGTATGTAAATAGACTTGCTTTTGTATAAAGTATGTATCTGTATGCATAAGCACATCCAATATTGGTAGCTGCATAAAAAGAAGCAGTCTCTGGTCTGTAACTATTTCTTCAGGCTCTGGTTTCAGAGTCTGAGAGAGTCAGGCAGGATCAGTGGAATTTCAGTGTATTTCCCTTTGGGCTGGAAAGCTGGTAAGCAACATTCTTCTTTTGAGTCATTTGCTGCCCGGTACGTAGTTACTCATCATAATATTTTGGCACTGTGCTCCTAAATGTGCCTAAATCAAACATTTTGCAGTTTTTCTTCACATGTTCCCTGACATTTTTCTAAGAATTATGTACTCTCCTGACTGTAGTCCAACAGAAGTAATAAAATTTTGTTGTTTCCAAAGAGCATGTTCATTTGCTTTTCTTAGCAGCAATATCTGGTGACTGTCTTTTCTTATAACAGCTCTTTACTAAAGATTTTGGAAGGTGAGATCAAGCCCTGGCCCTTTCTACTATGGGAATTAAGGTTCATGTCACCTTTCTTCTTGCACATCAGCTGTGTGCACACACATTTTCCTATTTCCAGCACAGAGACTGATTTTCAAATGGGGGAGCATATATGTCCCGTCTTGCATAAATGATCAGAAAGTGTGGCCTGAAGCAGACAGGAGAAAGAGAGAGAGTAGAATTGAGTAAGGCCAAAATCAGCCTTGATCTATGGAATTAAGTGGATTAACAATTGTGCAGTGTAAATACCACTGTTTGCACCAAGATCAGTTACAGAATTATCTGTAAATAATTTCTTCAAGAGTAATGCAAGATACCTAAACAGATAATGCTCTAAGTTTCTGTTTCTGAAGAGTCTTCAAAACAATACCAACAATTCTATGCTGCTTGGACTGAGGAACACTCCTTCAACTTACCACAATGGAAAAAAAGGGCCAGAAAAAGGAATCCATGCTTTCATGCAGAGAGATACTATAGAAATAGCTATTGACACATCTCATAATAGACAGGTTCTCTTTACTTTTATCTCCTTCCTGGACAGTTTCTGTTTCTGAACGTTTTTATGTAGATTAGTTTTTGTTAAAACTGTTTTCCCAGTATTCCCAATATATCACTTACTGAAGTTATGGAATTTTCTACTGATCTTTCTGTTATGGGGTACACTTGGGATACTTGCCTCATTTACTCCAGGGTGCTGATTTTTCACAGGCACAATGACACAGCAATATACCAGCACATACCCAAATGCTACACAAAAACGCCTAACATAAATACATGTGGATTGAGAGGAATTCTCTTGCCCACTTGCCTACCTACTTTCTCACTGGGAAGTCTGAGCTCTCTAGGGTTTTTTTGTTGGTTTTTTTTGTATTGCTCCTGTGCAGCAACTTTCCTTTTAACATCGGGGGAAAAAAGAAACCAAAACCCAAGACACAAAAGAAATCTCAACCACTAAAGAGTTTGTACGTGCATGCTTAGCATAAAACACACACAAATCCGGTCTGGCAGATCACATGGATGACTCAGTGCTATATTTTAGCAAAGTTACCTTTGCTTTAATTTCAAGGCCAAGGAAAGAGTAAAGGTAAGCAGCACATTGAATGGGAGGTCAATAACAGCGATGGCCAAGGATAGAAAACCTCTATTTTTGCAGCAGAATTTTTAATAATTTGTTTTTCTCATATGGTATTTGCCAATTTACTGCTTTTAACAGCACCATGAGAGAATTGGTAAAACTAAGCTACATGATTTAGCAGAAGCAACGGCTACAGAATTGCCACAGAAAGGGTACTGTGCATTAGTTACACACAGGATGAAGTTGGTCCTTTAGGAGTTAGGTTTATAGAAGGTGTCAAGTGAGCCTGTAATTATACTCACTTTCAAATCTTTAACCGTGCCTTAAACCTCTATCAGTCAGATTTTTTTTTCCCTGAGATAAATTATAAACATAGCTCTTACGTAATCTGAAGTTGGCAGACCTTTATAAGGAGAAAGAGGACTGGCTGTGCCAGATAACCACACAGATGCTCTGTGAAAAGAACAAAATGAGTTACTTAAGCTGCTGCTGTCAGGCTTTGACAGTGAGCATCTCAGAGTAACCAATGTGGCATATGAAAGGCTTCCATTTCATGGCCACAATAAATCCTGTCAGTCCAGTGCAAGGCTTAGAATTGTGAATTTGTCCAGTAGCTTCACAACTTCGACAGCTTTTATATTTGTATCATTCCTATAGATAGTTTTTGGGAAACAATTTATTCCTGATAAGTTCTTCAATTGTTAAAAAAAAGCAAAATCAGTCTAGCAACCAATCTAAAGCCGAGTAAACAGCTCCAACTGATGGTAATTTTGCTATGTTTTATATACTTGATGTATTTGCATTTTCAGTAGTCTTTTTAATTGTTATTGCGGTCAGGATCACGTGCCCAGTTTCTTGTGTAAGTCAGCCGGACACCTGCAGTGGCTGCAGCCCGGGGATCACTCCCGATGCCTGCCCTGCTCCTTGCGGCAGGCGCCAGACCCGGGGCACCGCTGGGCTCGCACCGCCACCCAGAGGCACCACCCACGCCATGCATGGAAGCTGCTCATCATTGTTTGCTGTACTAAGACAAAAAAATTCCCTCGAAAATGTTTCCATGCCTCAGAGGGAAAAAAAGTTCCAAGTCATACAACAGGTGAGAAGGTACCAGGATAGTTTCAGGCCTCATCTCTACAGCACCACAGTCATTCAGAACTTAGCTTCATCTCACTCACTGGAGTTTTACCTTTCAGCAAGCCATGTTTGGGTTAGTCACCACACTCACTAAACAAAAGGAAATTTATACTAGTTTACCCACTAAAACATTACTTGCCCTTTGACTGAGCCCTGCTCTTTTCCCCTAAAGCCATCCCTCCTTCCAGAGGAATTACACATTTCCAAATATGCAATTTCCTCCATAGATGGAGCAAAGAACATTTCAGTATTTTAAAGCCATGTTAATGTTAACTCTGAAGTGATGGCAAATGCAAATTTTTTTTTTTTTCTCTGCTCATGCTCTCCAGTACTACAGTGAGGTGTCAGAGCAACCATGAAATTCAGTTTCAGCTTCTACTTTACCCATTAAAAAAACATTACATTTGTGAGCTGGATTACTGTAAGATTTTGAATTAAGCACAGGACACATTTTTTGCAACAACATTTATTCTAGATATATCAAGACTTATATCTTATTGAAAGCAGCTACATCCATTGATTGTACATAATCTTCAAAAGCTGTTATTCTCTCTTCCAGCATATCTGTTCCAACTTTATCATCTTCAACAACGCACTGGATCTGAAGCTTTTTGATACCATAGCCAACAGGTACTAGCTTGGCTGCAAAATAAAAAAGGCATATTTAGTACTCCTTAACTGATGGAATCTCTTAAAAACACACATCTAAGATTGAACTGACCAAAGCAATTCTCAGGAATACATAAACACAGCCTTTGTTCCACATTGTGGACCATCTAACAACTCAGTATTCACTACAAATGATTGAAAAAGGGTTTTTTTCTGTGGACCTACACCGCTTCCCCAAAGCAGTGATGTAGATGGTAAGGGTGTTTTGTTTGCTGCATCAGAAATGGTACAGGGAGGTGCAGAATAGCAGATCCGAAGTTTTCATACACTATCCCAAGGGACTGCACTCTCTCACTCACCCTGCACTGATTTTTTCCCATACTTACAAGATCCCCAGACCAAGCCATCTGCTTGAATGCTTCGAACACACTCCTCTAGTTTGGCCATGTCTGTCTCATCATCCCAAGGTTTCACATCAAGCAAGATTGATGACTTGGCAACAACAGCTGGTTCTGGGGGAAGGGAATCACCATGAGAAGAAGGCATTTTTCAAAAACTCGTTAATATAAACTAGTTTTATGAGAACAACCTTTTCAATTTCATGAACAAGAACCTGCTCACATGGCTGTGACAGGCCTCTGATAACAATGCACATTTCTGAAGCACTGCAGCTGTGTATATCCCAACATTCAATATGTAGATACATGATGTTCTTGAGAAAAGGTCCCACAAGAGAATACAGATTTAAGTAGCTGACAGTGTTTGTTACATAGGAAGTCCTTTCCAGAAGATCTGAGAAGGAGCTTAATGCTGTGTAACAGTTTTATTTTCCACAGAGGGAATACTGCAACTGCTACAGTTCTGAACAGTTCCAGACCAGTAGCTGTGGAGTAACTTGATTACTGCAGCCATTTCTCTAAACTTTCGAAGAAAATCCTTGAGTTATCTCCATTTATATAAAAAGCTGAGTCTCTGCAAAGAACAAGCAGGAGCAGTGCATCAAGCAGAACAAAAAGGATGTTAACACTCCCATTTGCTATGGGAAGGCTGAGCTCACAGGCAATTCAAGTGAAGCCAATTACTCCTGTCTCATTCCAGTCAAGCTGATCTATTATTACAGTTAATTAGTGTTTCTAGCCATCCTGTTCAAATGCATGAAAATGAACTCAGGCATAGAAGATTAGGAAGTTCTTGGCATACATACTTTTGGATTTCTTTGATTCATACTGGGCCAGACGCTCTTCCCTCAGTTTCTTTGCTTCTTCACTTTCCTGAAAGAGAAATTTGCGATTACACAAAAAGCACCACACCCCCACATCTCCAAAGCACTACCAAACTGACTGGCATCTATTCAGACAAAAACAAATCATCACAACTGTCAGCCGAAAGATGGTGATTTTTTGTTTTATTCATCATGTAACCAGTCAAAGTTGGACAGTTCACCT
This sequence comes from Pardalotus punctatus, assembly GCA_013400915.1. Lineage (NCBI taxonomy): Eukaryota > Metazoa > Chordata > Aves > Passeriformes > Pardalotidae > Pardalotus > Pardalotus punctatus. Next base: position 862,151 of record VZTX01005503.1, read on the forward strand.
CACTCCAACACACTATTTTCTAATTTTTGAGGTTTTACCATACAAGCTTTCTATTCTGCAAAGATAGTTACACTTGAGAATTCCAAGCCGGATCTGTTACCAAGGTTAGAAAGGTAAATAACTTAAACTAAGTCAAGGTGAAAATCTGCATACCAGGGTAACTTCTAAAAAGCAAAAAAAGTAATACAAAAAGGTCACAAGTACCTCCTCATCATCAGATCCAAAAAGGTCAATGTCATCATCATCTTTGCTATCTGTGGCTGCACCTGTTGTATCCTCAACATCAGCAGGACCGTATTTTCCCAAAGCCTTCTTTACTCCTGGCAAGCTGAAAGAAAAATGCAGATGTAAGGAACCTATTCAAATGTCAATACAATCACTCCCAGTTCATCAGTGCACCTATAAACGCATTTGTAATGAAAATTTTGTGTTCAAAGGACTAAAAATCCGATTCTGCTACTTGAAATCAGAACCTTTTAAAAGACAGCCCCCCAATGCTCCTCACATTCCAGCTAAGTAATCTGTGAATATGGGATTTGCTGTAGCTATCAATGCAGGTATGATCCTACCCAACACTGCTGCTCCAACTAAACACATCAATAGAAAAGCTTTTTTACTGGAATCCTTTATCTGCAATATATTCTGTCTAGAAGAAATTACCAACTTCTTGTTCCTGCTAACTCAGAAATATTTTCACCTGTTTAAAAACAAATAACTGAAAATACATTACTGCAATGTAACTGCTACTTTCTAAGTTTCAGTGAACACTTTACCCTAAACCCTCCCTCTCAAAAGGACAAGGGACCAGAACCCCAGAATTTACCTTCTCCTGTGAGTCATATAGTCTTGTTCCCTTGAAATAAGCTCATAGTTTTATTGTTAATGTGAACTGCTGATACTGGAGGCATAAAACTGGCCTTGGTTTACAGGAACTGTAAGTGGTTTCCAGAATGGACTTTGTGAAACAACTTTAGAAAGCAGTGTAGCAATATTAACCCTAACGATGCTATACCTTTTTAGAAAGACCTGCAGTCTCCACGGATGCCAATACAGCACCTTTCATGAGCACTTAAAAGTCATTAGAGAAAAAAGGTAGTATTTCCTTCCAAATTTCTCTTTCTTTACATGTATGGTAACTCATTGATTTTATCTGGCATACTGACAGAAGTCTGCCCTGCTTCTGGAGCGGTCTGTGTTCCAAGGACAACACAAAATGCCACGTGGTGCCCCTGGAGGCCAGTTTTATTTAAACTCTAAGAAACAAATGCAACAATTTGTAGGCCAGTTCCCGGAGATATTGCAGCTTCGCAGTTTAACCATACCTTGCCTTTTGCTTTTCATACGACTTAATATGATTATACCACCGGAGAGCATGGAACAAGTCTGCAGGCGGCGGGGCAGCGATCGCTTCGAAGACTGCTATGTCAGCCTGCGAAGGGACGTACCTGCGAAAAACAAATCAAATTAACCTCCTCGCTCGGTGTACGCAGAAACACGTGGAGCAGCAGCGGCCGCTGAGCAGCGCCGCCCGTGCAGCCGCCGGGGTGACTCAGGGCCCTTCCGCGTCCCCACCGCTTGCCTCCGCCAGGCCAAACTCACCTCCCCCGCACCCCGGCAGCCCCCCGCCGCCTCTCACCCCTCGATGTAGCTCTTGTCGGCCAGGAAGTCGTTGAGGACGCGGAGGCCCGCGGCGGACTTCAGGTCTCCGAAGCCCATGGCGGCAGCGCGCAGCCCACACGCTGCGCCCGCCCCGACAGCCACCGCCGCGGGAAAAGGCCACGCCGCCCCTGCGCCGCACTTATATAGCGCCCGTATCCCTCCGCGACACTTCACGCAATCGCATTCCTCCGCGAGAGCGAGCGGCGAGGTAGCTCCTCACGGGTTGGCTGCTCCAGCGCACGGGACACCAGAGGTGCGGGGCAGCATCGGAGTATAAAAGTGAGGCCTGCTATAAACCCTAGAAAGATTTGCGGCGTTACAGGGGTTTTGTAACATTATACTGTCGCCACACCCGCCTCGCTGGCACAGCGGAAATTGCTGTGGTTGGCCGGTGAAAGGGACGGAAATTGCCGAGGGGAGGGCAGTGCGTATGACGGTGGCCGAAAAGGCTGTGGGCTAGTGGCGGAAATTGCCCAGTGCCAGCATCCGCCGATAACTTGCCGGAAATTCCCGAAGTGGTTCGCTCCGGAGGTTGACGATTGCGGACTGCCCGCTCCGGAGATTGCCGAAGAAGGTTCCGGAGATAGCCGAAGGAGGCTGAGGACAGCGGCGGAAAGGCCCGAGGCCGCCGCCATAGAGGCCGAGGCGCNCCGGGCGGTGGGCCGGGGGCTGCCCGGCGGGCGGCGGCGCCTCCAAGGTGACCCGCGCGCCGGGTAGAGCTGTCCCTGGCCGTGCCCTCGGCCCCGGGGACGGCGACACCGGGCTCGCCGCCGCCGAGCTGCGCCATCCGGTCCGTGGGGGAGCGGGTCGGGGCCGGCGCTCCGCTGCAGGTGGAAAGGCCGCTAGGTGACATTCTTATGTGCGTGCATAGATTGCTAGAGAAGCGTATCTTGCGTTTGAAGGAGGTAACTCACTCTCCCGTAAGTGTACATATAGGTGTGCATACGTGCTCCTTTGCAACTGATACAGTTTTTTTACTCTGCCTGTTTAAAACTTGTCGTCAAACATTTGAACTGATAACAGCAGTGCCGTTTTCTCTCTTACCAAAGCACCATGCTTCGACTGCTTGCTGTCCCCAGGACCTTAGCTGGGGTCACCCAGTCCTCCAGAGTATGTGGTAAGTGTCTGTAGTTTATACGTATGTTTGTGCTAATAAATGTATGTGCATTAATGTGCGTGCAGTACATTTAATGAAGGGGACATATGCGTCCTTGGTTTGCAGGCTGAGGGATTCTGTTGCGCTGTTGGTAGAACTGGGATTCTATCAGCACTGTATAACTAAAATCAGGACTGTGGGGTCTGATGGTTTGCATCTAGCTGTAAGTGAAAGTTGTTTTTGTTTTCTTTTCCATGTCCTTCAGGGCGTACAACTGCAACAGCAGCCAGCAACCAGATAGAGGTGTTTGTGGATGGCCATCCTGTACTGGTGAACCCTGGAACCACAGTACTTCAGGTGTGAAGAATGGTATTCTGAATTTTCTGGGACTTCCATCTCACTCTTGGCAGCGTGTTCTATTCTATTCAGCAGAAAAACACCCACCTTTACACTGTTTCTTGCAATTCTTCAGGGGTGTTTTAACTGACTATGATGCAATTTCATGTGACAGAAATCCTTGGGGGAATTCAGTTTTCGAAAAATACGCCATGGTTGCCTGAAAGAAGATGCATGCAGCATCAATATCAGCTGCAAAACGTTATGCAATGTAATAACAGACTTCGATAAATTCTGGTTGAACTTCTGTCTCTGAACGCTATGTGATAGCATCTTCTTTCAGAACCCGTAAATTTTGTGTCTTGTTACAGTGTGTCTTGGGTAAATGAGGGATTGTCTCTTTTTAGTTATGAGTTGTTGTGATTCAGAGTGCTCATCCTTAGCTGCTTTTATTATTCTTAGTGTGGGAAGAAAGGGAACCTGGATCTCCCAGCCTGTACTGCACATCATTACTTTTCAGGCTAAAATTTCAAGTAAAGCTGCTTTTTAGAAGCCATTAAATGGGGATGTGGTATAATGAGTTAGAACATTAAAGTACATAGTTTATTCCAAGATATAACCCTTGTTCTTTGGATCTTGTTCTAATGTTCCTATTTTATTTAGGCATTAGAATGCCCCCAGCAGAAACCTAATGTAAATTTTTCTTAAATGCTGTTTTTTTTTAAATTAGCTTTCCAGTTTTGCTGACGTGGTTCTTTTTGCTTCTGGTACAAATTGTCCGAAAAATTAGATCTTGTTAGAGTTTTTTTATTAAATTCATTGGTATTTCTTCTGGCAGGCACAGCTATAATGCTAGAGCATAGATCCCATTAGCTGTGGGGGTTTTATGCAGGAAAGGCTGTTTTTATCTGTTCTCTGGAAATCTGTTGGCTCGGTCCTCCTGTCTCTTCTTTTGTCATGTTATCTTTGAGTTTGGGGTCTGCTGAAGTTGAAGATAGACTGTGCTCGAGTACCTTTATACAGGGTATCTGTTGTTGAATTATCAGAAATCATTATGCCCGTTGTTGCTCTCTTCATGTTTTTCAATTTTTGCTTTAATGCACTTTTCTTTAAAGAGTGTATGTGTTCTTGAAAAAGTTATTTGTATTGCTAGTGTCCTGTTACAGAGAATTCTCTCTATTATTGGAGGAAAGAATGAGAGAGAGGTCAGTTCTCATTTCCTCAGTCAGTTACAAAGATTAGAAAAAATATATTTGTAATTGATATCCTGACTTTTTTTGCTTTGTCACAATTTTTTATTTATGGCCACTTCTTAAGATGAAAGGTCAAACGCACTCTGTTCTTGAGCACTGACAGTATTATTCTTTGAAGAGCTGCATGATGTTTTCTGAGGTGGAACTGAAAAGTCGAACTTAGATTTAATTTCCCTTTGTTTTTATTTTTTTGTAGGCTTGTGAAAAGGCTGGAGTTCAGATACCTCGTTTTTGTTACCATGATCGTCTCTCTGTTGCTGGAAACTGTAGGATGTGTCTTGTGGAAATAGAGAAAGCTCCAAAGGTATTGTTTGTGTTTCATAGGAATTGGAATATGGAATATGCAACATGGAATTCAATAGGAATTTTTTGCTGCTCTTAGGGCCCACTTTAAATCATGTAAATAATTGTTGACATTCAGCCACTCAAAGCAGTTTTTCTCATCTCCCCACTGGACTGCACTGATTGCCTATGGACCAAAGTCAATTCTCAGGTTATTATGGATTATCTTGCTCCTGGACATGAGTATTTGATAGCTGTATGTTTGCAGTCAGATGCATTTTATGCTTTGTAATTCAAGTTTCAGCCACACATTTTCAACTGATACTACATAAACTTTAGATACTGTATGAATTCAGCTGTAGGATTAGTATCTGCAGGTTCATTCTAAGTAAAGAATGCAGTTAGTTTTTATTTTAATGCACTGATACCTGCTGTGAAATAATATTTGATGTCAGGACTGAACACTGTCTTCAGCAGTACTAAGAAATCTATGCACTTTCTTTTGGAGTTCAGTTTTGGATTACACATTTATACTCACGTAAAATTTTTTAGCTCACCCCAGCTTCAATTCCATAGTTTGAGCTTTGTGTGTCTGGAAATGTCGGGTTATCACTGAAGGTGGAAGTCATGTTGTGATTGAAAAGTAAGAGGCATTTGTTCGCTGAGCAGGAGGTTTGTTAATCTTACAGTAATCTTGAGAAGAATTTTATTCCAAGACTTTATGCAGGCTTTGTGCAAATAAATGTCTTATAATGATTCATACTCTGAACTTCAGTTCTAGAGGTTTTCCAGATGTCTGCAGAAGCTCTTTGATTTGCCTTATGTCTATTACAACTGCATTCTTAATGCTGTAACTGCTTGAATTGGGACCAGAAATTGTAGCATGTTTAAATATAATTTATCCTTTTTATGTAGCAGATTATTAATAAATATGGCTTCTAGTGACTTTGCCAGTTAGACTCTTTTTTTCCTTGCAAATGTCTTTATTTCTATTTATAACAGATACCTATGTTGGAATTGAGGGGTAGGAGGTGGGGGTTTGTGCCCATGCTGAGAAGAAATATGTTGTGTTCATGCTTGCTTTTTCTGATGATTGCAGCCAGTTGCCGCCTGTGCCATGCCAGTTATGAAGGGCTGGAATATACTGACAAACTCTGAGAAGTCCAGGAAAGCAAGGTACCTTTCTTTTAGCCTCCTTTAGCTGATTAGTTGTACTGTCTGCTAAATGATGGAAAGTTTACATTAACTTCTTTCTCTGAACCTAACAGAGAGGGTGTAATGGAGTTTCTGCTGGCAAATCACCCATTGGACTGTCCTATCTGTGATCAGGGTGGAGAATGTGATCTACAGGTACATCCAATTAAATTGTGTAGACTTACGTATAATACTCTTAGGTGAAATTGTGCTTTCCAGCAGCCTGGATATGTTTTCTGTTGTCTGTTCTAGGACCAATCGATGATGTTTGGCAGTGATAGGAGCAGATTCAGAGAGAGCAAACGTGCTGTGGAGGACAAGAACATTGGCCCATTAGTCAAAACCATCATGACTCGGTGTATACAGTGCACTCGATGCATCAGGTAATGTCCTTTCCTTTTAACTGAGGACAGTACTGACCAGGCATATTTGCATCAGTTTGTTACTAGTGTAAGAAACCCCATGAAGGGTAGTACATTTAAAAAAAATTTTCTTTTCTGATTGTACTTAAGATTTTTATTTCTGTTAATGACTAATAGCTGGTTTCTGGGAGCTACCAGGAAGGAAATAGAGAGAGACATGGCCAATGCATGAAAGTGAAACTAGAATTCCACAGGGCAGAACTGGTCCTATGGTGTTGGTGCCAGAATGGATATGTGACTTTCTCAGCCACAGTTGTAAGATTTATTTATTCTTGATAACCTCTGGTAGCTATATTTATGCTGTCCTGTAGTCCTGGTATGCAGTACCAGCCAATTTGAGCCAGATAGTAAAGAATACAATGTACCCAACTAGTTCTAGAAAGAATTTGTTAGTTAGGACTAACCTCGGACTCAGTTTGTGAAATACAGTGAGTACTGAGCTGCTCTGTTTTTTAATATAACTCCCTGTAGTTTTTGTAGCCCTTTCTGACTGAAATTCTGCAGATGGTCCTGCTTGTGATAGTGCTGACTAATGCATTTAAACAATGGTTTTCTTCTTTCAGGTGTATGAACTAAGGATAATGTTTTATCTTAAGAAAATAAGATGAGAGCTGAATAATGTTCTATGTTGCAGTTGTACATTCCAGATGTGTTTCTCCTTTGTGCATCTGCCAGGTTTGCCAGTGAGGTTGCAGGGGTAGATGACTTGGGAACAACCGGAAGAGGAAATGATATGCAAGTTGGTACTTACGTTGAAAAAATGTTTATGTCTGAGTTATCAGGAAATATTATTGACATCTGCCCAGTTGGTGCTCTTACATCCAAGCCATATGCCTTTACTGCACGCCCATGGGAGACAAGGTAGGTGTCTTAACTCGTGCTGAAGACAGAGCTTTCTCTGTTTATTGTGCAGTTTATGTTAGAATATGTCCATCTGTGATACCAGGAAGTTTCTCTGATTTTTATTTTCTGCATTTTTGTTGTAGACTTTTCCATAGACTGAATCTAACACAAATTCTGCCACTTAGACCTTATTTAAGAAAAGGAAGAATGTTATAGCTTTTAGACTGTTCTTCCCTTAATTTTACCCTAAAATATTTTGGACTTGTAGATTGTGCTGATTGTTTAGTAAAATATGTGTATAAAGGAAAATACAAATTCATTAACTCAGTAATTGTTGAGGACATTATTTAAAATATTTTGTGAAACTAAGCTGTCCAGCCTCGGAGCACATCTCTGTGTGGTATTCTTACGTTGTTGTTAAGCCCTGAACAAGACCAGAAACACATTCAGGAGACAGAATCATAGAATGTTAAGGGTTGGAATGGACCTTGAAGATCATCTGGTTCCAAACACGCCTGCTGTGGGCAGGGACACCTCTCACTAGAGTAGGTTGCTCAAGACTTTATCTAACCTAGCCTTGAGCATAGAAGCATGCTGGTTTGACCATGCCAAGGATATTCAAAACCCTCAAGAGCTATTGTAATTAGTCTGGAGGAGCGGGGAAGGCGGAGGAAGGTGTCTCCTCATAGATTGACTCTTCGAGGAGGTGAAGGGTGTAATGAGCAACTGTGTCCGCTGGAGGGCTCCCGAAGCCCGGAGCCGGCGGCGACGCTGAGTTCAAGCACCACATCAGTCTCTCGAGCAACAATTTTGTCGTATCATAAACCAGCGTAGCACACCATGATAGAATGACATCCTTAACCCACCGTCAAGAGATGATAAACAGCAAACAGGGAACATCTCCAGCCAGCAAGGTGTTACATAACACAGCTCTGAGAACACGTGCAGCAGCTCCAAGACCAGTGACTGTTAAAGTAACACAATGAATGCTTATAACAGATTTGTTTTAACACTGGTCAGATCTGTTGTTATCTCAACTCTTCATGCCCCACACTGGGTGCTTAAAAGGACTGTTGTGGTTTAAATCAGAATGCAGCTAAACGCCACATAGCCACTTGCTCACTTCAGCCCCCTGTGGGGGATGGGAGAGAAGATTGGGGGGGGAAATGTAAAAATCGTGGGCTGAAATAAAGACAGTTTAATAGGACAGAAAAAGAAAATTAACATAATGATAAAAGAATTAGAATATACACAGCAAATGATGCATAGTGCAATTGCTCACCAGCCAAAGCCCAGCCAGTCCGTGAGCAGCAGCCCCCAGCCACCTTTCCCCTCATTCATACACTGAGCTCCATGCTGTGTGGCACAGAGCATCCCTTCGGCCAGCTGGGGTCAGCTGTCCTGCCTGTGTCCCCCCAGCTTCTTGTGCCCCCCAGCCTCCTTGCTGGTGGGATGGGGTGAGAAGCTGGGAAGTCCTTGATGTGGCATAAATGTTGCTTAGCAACAACTAGAACATCTCTGGGTTACCAACACTATTTACTCACCCTAAATCCAAAACACAGCACTATACCAGTTACTAGGAAGAAAATTAACTGTATTCAGGCCAAAAATAAGACACTGTTGCTGCTTGTATATGAAAGACTGCAAGAGGTTTATTTGTTCTTCTCTACAGGAAGGTAGAGTCCATTGATGTTCTTGATGCAGTTGGAAGCAACATTGTAGTGAGCACAAGAACTGGAGAAGTGATGAGAATTTTGCCAAGGCTGCATGAAGATATCAATGAGGAGTGGATATCTGACAAAACAAGGTGTGTGGTCTACGCTTGTACCCACATGTGTTTATGCATGCATTAAAGGCACATTTTGCAGAATCAGAAATGTGCATAATAACACTGACTGGGATTCAACTGTTAGTATTGTAAAGCTATAGTGAAGAAGAATAATTGGTAAAATACATTTTTTTATTCTATAATTGAAGGTGCTGAGTTTTCTAATGTTCTGATTTTTTGTAACTTTTTTCACAGTAACTTTTATTTGTATTACTGATTGTTTTGTGTGTTACTGAGGAAAAAAAGGTTAAATTTTCCCGGGAAATATTTCTTGGTTTTCTCTTTTCTAAAAGCTTGCAATTAGAAAACTCAGTCACAGAATTATACACAATTATTTTTGTCTTTGCTCTTTTATAATATTCATGGTGTTCACTTAGGTTTGCTTATGATGGTTTGAAGCGTCAGAGACTGACTCAGCCAATGATCAAAAATGAGAAAGGAGTATTTGTTTATGCCTCATGGGAGGATGTACTAGCTCGTGTTGCTGGTGTGGTAAGAACAATTTTCAATATAAGTAGTCTGAAATTAATCTCTAAAGCTGGATGTATTACAATTATTAATATCAAACAAGTTATAGTAAAAAGGCTTTTTTCTTTAAAGTTAGAGGGGACCATTTTACTTCAAATCCATTGTGTTTCCACTTAAATTTCTTATTTTGACTAATAGTTTCTGTTTCATGGATTGGACCTTTTAAAGAACTTTTTTGATCATGATTTCATTTACAGCATTGGCAGAGAAATTACTTTTATTTAAATAGGAAAGTAAACTCTTTCTTCAGAAACTTAGGAGAAAGCAATTTTCCCAAATACTCTGATCTATCTGAAGACATCTTTAAATTTATTTAAACTCTGCTATCACTACTTTTGCCATCAAAGACATTAAATCTGTATTACTCATATCTGAATTGTGCTTTCCTCAGTTCTTTCTCTGGGTGGTGATTGATTCTGCAGCTCAAATGAAGTGCTGCATGACTGCTCTGGATTTTGATTAAAAATTTTATGTGGGTGAAGTAGAATTGAATAACTGTAATTGAACTTCCTCAAGGATGTTTTTGCCCATGGTACAGTGGCAGGGTTTGTTACAAAAGCTATTGCTTCTCAGATAATACCTTTGAGTTACGTTTACTACCAGAGCTTGTGTTACGGGAGTTTGTATTCTGTCTGCACTGTGGCTTTGTTTAAATAAAAGCATTCATCAGTCTTCCTCTCTCACCATACCAAATAAGAATTAGCTACATCCGAGCAATAACTCAAGTGGGAGAGACCTGCATAGAATACAGAGAGCTCTTCTTTGCTTATGAGTTCTGAAGGAGTTGGAGTTGCTGCCTGGCTGGAATCAGACACCACTGATCTGTTTGTGCTACTCCAGGCCAGCAGTTGCACTGCTGGCTTTGACATGCCCTAATATAACAAATATTTACCTGGGCTAAATGAGAATTTATTTCAGCAGTTTCTTTTGTTTATGTGTATACTTCCTTTCTCTCCAGCTACAGGCAGTCGAAGGTAAAGAAGTAGCAGCAATTGTAGGAGGGCTGGTGGATGCAGAAGCACTAATAGCTCTGAAAGACTTACTGAATAGAGTGAATTGTGATACACTCTGCACTGAAGAGATCTTTCCTACTGCTGGAGCTGGGTAAGAGAACAGGCAATATCTGGCTGTAATTAGTATGTTAATAAATTTTCCAGTCTGCAGATCATCTCATGGCAATATTCTGAAATTACCAGAGATAACAACTACTGATGCATTAGCAGGATTTATTTGAATTTACAATACTCATTTATGCAGAGTATTTATGGATTGTGAGTTGATACATAGTCTCTACTCCAGCAAGGGTTGCACGCTTTACTCTGTGTTATATTCTATGTGTGGCTGCTGCAGTTTAGCAGTCAGTTACTGAAAGCCAGTTACACTGTTTTAAGATGGATAAGTTAGTCTATTTCTATTTGCATTGTGAAAACTGTAGTACAATTATGATAGTAATTTGGATTGAGAAATCTTTTCTTTCTCTTTTTTCTCCAGAGATGAAGAGGTATTTTGAGCATCCACAATCTTTATCATAGCTTCATTCCTTCCCTCTACTGAATTCTCATCCTCTTTCTTACATCTTTTCCTTACAGCACAGATTTACGCTCTAACTACCTGCTTAATACCAAGATTGCAGGGGTGGAGGAGGCAGATGTCCTCCTTCTTGTTGGCACCAATCCACGCTTTGAGGCACCGCTTTTTAATGCTAGAATTCGAAAGAGGTTTGTATTCCTTGGTGGTGAATAAGCATGTGAATCCATCTGGATTTGATACAGTGCTCAATTGGAGCTGCAGGCAGTAACTTGAGAACATTCATTCAGATGGGATCATTGGAATTAGTTCACCTTTTAGTAAAGGGAATGGTGATTTATGTATGGAAAAAGGGTAGTACCCTGTAGTGTAGAGCTAGTTCATTCTCACTTTGACATTTTACAGTAAGTTCATCTACTCAGACATTTATTCCTTTGTTACATTACACCAACACCTCAGATTTTCTGTTTTATAGAAGTTTGTTAGAACATATTCCTTAAAGATTTATTTTCAGCTTACTGAATAACTCAGTTTACTGCTTTTTGTATTCTTGTAAGAAATCAGATGTGCTGAGTTTAGAAGCAGTCATTCAGGTTTAACGTTTTCTTTGCCAAGTAGTGTGTCTTTCCCAAACTTTTGAACATAGCTAATGCAATTTTAAGAAGATATGTCAGTATGAGGCAAATGAGGTCTTTAAAAGCCCTGTCCTTCTTAATGCTGGGATCTTTGAAAATACGTAATTTTAAACAGTAATAGCCTTAAAATTTTGAGGGGAGAAGATGCAGTGAGATTTTTGAATGTATACATTTCATACATTTTATAAGTATGTGCCATAAGAAACTGCAAAAAAAAAATTCTAACCAGGTAAATTTTTTCTGTTGTTTATCTAAGAAATAAGTGGATTTCTAAACCTGAATTGGCAGAAGCTTGAGGGGAGGAGGGAATTGAGTTATGAACTTGTCATGTAAGGTGTGTTGCTTTACTGATTCTGGAGTATCTATAGAGAAACAATCCTAAAAAACCTTAAGGCTTGCTTAACAGCCATAATAGTGCTAAACTGCATGTTACCAAAGCAATGTCATTTAAATTCCTTTGAAATCCTATTTCAAGTTACTGCTGAAGTTACAATTAGTGCCTTTGGTTGGGTAAAACTATATATTTTTAATTTTTATAAAATATTTGCTGTATTTTCAGCTGGCTTCACAATGACTTGCAAGTGGCCCTTGTTGGTTCTCCTGTGAATTTGACCTACAGATACGAACATCTTGGAGAGTCCCCACAGATACTTCAGGACATTGCGTCTGGCAAACATGCCTTCTCCAAGGTACACAGAACTTCAGAGTGTGACTGTTAAATTCCACAGGTATTGAGTAAAAATCTGAATTTCCCAGAAACAGATTTGAAGAAAAGTACCATGTTGTAGATGGGGTTATTTGCTTTTAATCAAATGCAGAGATGAGGTAATGATTAGTGTGCACCAATGTGTATATATATATAAACTGTGTAATATATTCAGGTGTGTAAAATTGCAGTGCAGGAAACTCTGGAATATTTCTTGACATAAAACAGGCTGTTTCAGGCGCTGCTGTTTCCACTTAAATATGTGGTTATTGAATGTACAGTTTTGTATTGACAAGGTAGTTTAGTGCTCTCAGCAGTTTGTCTTGTCTTTATCTCTAAATGAAACAATGACCATTTTGGAACGGTAGGTTTGCATTGAAGACTAATGGAGAAATTTGGGGATTTATTACATTATCTGTACCAAGAATTGTCTTTGTAGCTGTGGAATGAATTTCTTGGTTCTTGACTTGCACAGGTCCTGGACCATGCCAAAAAGCCAGTGGTGGTGGTAGGAAGTGCAGCCCTGCAGCGCAGTGATGGAGCCGCCATCCATGCTGCCGTTTCCACCATTGCACAGAATGCCAGGGCCAAGAGTGGTGCTGGTCCTGACTGGAAAGTCATGAACATCCTACACAGGTTTGCTTTAAAACTTTATTTGGGAGCAACTTGCTACACAGGTTTGGGCTACACAGGTTACCACAGTGCATGTTTACAGATCGCTTCTTATACAAACAAGCAGTTTTCCTTGCTTGTAAATACCAGAAGTACAAGCTAGCAAAAGCTTCTTAATAAAAATGGGTTCCTTGGCCTGGCAAACTTTTGCAGGCTCTCAATGAGATTTTATTAATTTAATATATTTTAATGTAGATTTTAGGGTTTCAATCTAGACATATAGAATACAAGAGAGCTTAATAACATCTACCACAGTGCTCAGTAGGGTGCACAGCAGACCTGTGTCACTTGCTAAATGTCTGCATTTTATCTATAAGAAGAAAAGCAAAATTACAAGAGTATTTAAATAATAAAGTTTCTTTTTGTTTTTTTAATATTCCTTTTATTGGGCAGCTTCTCAACTGAATGGTGAATAGAAAAGCTTCAAATATTTTCATTTGAGGGCTTTTGATCTTAGCTATTCAGTTTTTTGGGATATTACTCCTTTCAATAGACAAGCTTCTCTTGGACAGTCCTTCACCACTCCCTTTCTAAAATTCTGACTGTCAGGTTGACCATCTCTGTAAAGGAAAAATTATTTCAACAAATTTAATGGCACTCAATTCCAGAGACTCAAAAAAATTCTTCTGCCAAAAGCAGCTTCATTGATGTAAAACTAGTATAGTTAGAGCAGGGCTTGGTCCTCTGGAGGAAACTTGAATATAACATTCTGCTGCTAAAACTGAAATATTTAGTACCAAAACATGGATGAGTTAAAGAACATTCATGATGCCATTTTGAAGTGTGGTTTGGCAGTCTTTCATATTGACTTCCATACTTATGGTGCACCATCCGTTCTACCTTAAGTGTAAAAAGCAATTTAACTTACTGAAACTTCTGTGACTGTGTCAGACAAAATGAGTTACATTGGAAGATCTGTACTCCAGAGAGAATCTTTCTTCTTTTAAATATGTCTGGCACCTGATTATGGAGGATTATGCAAAACTGTTTCTTTGGAAAAGGAAGACTGCCAGAAAATGATTATTTCATTCTTTTAAAAGTATTTTTATGTGTGAATACATGAATAGTGATGAAATAGTGGTCTTAAGTCTTTGATGATTTTGAGTAGCTGATGGCCCAAGAGTTGGTCTTTCATCTTCCACGTGAGTGCCCTAAATTACAAGCCTGATGAGTTCCATTCATAGCCGAAATATCCTCGGGAGCATCAAGCTTCGCCAGTGAGCTGCCTGCCACTAGGCCCTGACTTTCAATGTCTGCCTTTATTTTTGCTATCCCATCTTAAATAAGTGGGATTCCCTGTAAAAACTTTAAATGGTGTCAGGTTGTCAAATGGAAAATTAACTTGATACTCTGTCAAAAACTCTGTCAAAAATTTCAGCTGCCTTTGAGCTTCATGTTTGTCTTGTTACTATTAGGAACTTCTTACATCCCTTCAAAATATTTAGTCAGAAAAAGAAGTGAGGTCTATTCTGATGGGAGAGGGGGAATTCTGAAATAACTTAAAAGCATGATGTGTTTGTTCCTACAGGGTTGCAAGCCAAGTAGCTGCTTTGGACCTGGGTTTCAAACCAGGTGTGGAAGCAATTAGGAAGAGTCCTCCAAAAGTGTTGTATCTCTTGGGAGCAGATTCAGGTTGTATAACACGTCAAGACCTGCCAAAGGACTGTTTTATCATCTATCAAGGTAATTAGTAGATGTAAATTAATAAATGTTGCTATCTTAATAGCTGGAGAAAAAGTGCAAACAGTGGCATAAAACCATTTGAGGAATTCTAGCTTTTATTTTCTGCCAAGAAATGGAACTTCTAACACATAACTGAGATACTAGTTACCTACTTCTTAGTACCTAAGATCCCAAACTGTTCATGAGTAATAAGGGAATATAAACCAATATATTCTGGTTTTCTGGACTGTAGCCTCAGACCTGGCAGACAAAAGAGCCTTAGTTTCCAGCTGTTCTGCCATACCAAAACATGACCTTATCTTAATCTAAGAATCCTTGTTCCAAGAATGTCCCAAATCTTGGTGACTATAGAGACTGAAGTGACATTTACTCCTGCTTGTAGTCCATTCATTCTCCCCAAAGTATTAGGCAAGTTAGACCTCAGAGCAGTCAGCCTAATAGGCTTCATATTACTGGCTAAGCAAAACTTAGAAACTCTTTTTTTCCTGAGAAGAGAGAAATTGTGTATTGTGTTAGTAAAGCATTGACTTACTTATGTCTCATGTGGTTGTGTACTGTGTCCTCCTTCCATGTATTTAGGGCATCATGGGGATGTGGGAGCTCCCATGGCAGATGTTATTCTCCCAGGAGCAGCATATACAGAGAAGGCAGCCACATATGTGAATACTGAAGGTAGGGCCCAGCAGACAAGAGTAGCAGTAACACCACCTGGGATGGCAAGGGAAGACTGGAAAATTATTAGAGCTATCTCTGAGGTACTGTTGCTGTTACAAGTTGTTTCTAATAAAGTATACTGAGAGGTTAAGTTCCTTTATATAAACATTTTCTAGTGTAAAAAGAGGTACATTTTCAGGGAAACACATGACTACTTCTAAGAAGTAATGTTTTATACTGAATCTGTTGTTTATTCTGAGTTAATACATATTGTTTCCCTTTTGAGGTTAGCTCCAATATCGTAGCTGCTCTATGCTTTTGGAATGGATATGGGAGAAGCATTGCAAATTTTGCAGGTTTTCATGAAGTGCTTTAGAGGAAACTGGTAGGAGCTTGCAGTTTCTTGCTTTTTAGAAAGAAAACAGCATAGACTCTGAGGCCAGAATCTGGTATCGTTAAATGAGGTCAAATATGTGCTTACTACTCACAGGGAACAAGATGCATTGATAATTGTATAAAATTTTACCTCATTTGGTGGTAAGCTAAGGAAGATACAAGTGACATCTGCATGGGAGAAGAAAAGTACTTACTTTCTTTTTTTCCTTTGTATAGCAAACAGGACAGCCTGTTTTTTAACATGGGCAAGTGTCAACTGTGTAGGCATCAAAAGCCTAACAGAACCCTCTAACTTTGCATCAGTTTGTACATTCTGTGTTTCCAGGAGTGTAGATTTTTCCTCATACTTTAGCTATGTTAGTGGATTGTTAATCTCAACCATTAGAAATTAAATCCCTAGACTTGATGGCATTTCTTTCTATGAATCTCTTAGTTGGCTGGTTTGACCTTGCCTTATGAGAACCTTGATCAAATACGGAAGCGTTTAGAAGAAGTATCACCCAATCTGGTTCGATACGATGATGTGGAAGAAGCTAACTACTTCATCCAGGCAAATGAATTGGCAAAGGTAAGCAAAACAAAATCTTGGCATTATTTAGTGCTTTTATATAGCATAATGCTTTTTTAAAAAATGGGCCTTCTTCATATGTAGTACAAGAAGCATTTTTTGACCTACACTGAATCCACTAAGCAAATGCTTTGGTAACATGTTCCTATCAAAAAGGTGACTTTCTTTCTTTTCCTTTCTTACCACAGTTGGCGAAGGAACAGCTTCTTGCTGATCCTCTTGTTCCACCTCAGCTCACAATAAAAGATTTTTATATGACAGGTAGGTATAGTGTGGTCTTTCCATTCTGCAATCAGCAGAATATTTTACTTAGCTTTACAGTAAGGTTCTTACGAATCATTTAAAGCTTTCCACTAAGATACACAGGATTTGAGTCTTTTGAAGAAACAAAATTTTTCAGTGAAATTAGTTGGAATTTACATAAAGCACTGACTGTATTTTCAACCACGTGATTTTATTTATCCTCTTTTTATCCAGTCTTGTACTAAATTTTTTTAAATTATGTCTGTGCACTGACATGTTTTGTTGTTTTATGGGTTTTTTTTCACAGATTCCATCAGTAGAGCATCCCAGACAATGGCCAAGTGTGTGAAAGCTGTTGTTGAAGGTGCTCATGCGGTTGAAGAGCCATCCATCTGCTAGAGACTAATCAGACTGCCATCAGACCTCCATCTAAGTTTTTGCTGCAGTTAACTGCTGTGACTGATACATTTTTTTCAAAATCTATTTGACAGGCCATTGTATTTTTTTTTCTTCCTTCATTCACATTTTCATCACTTCAGATAGTCCCATCATATTATAGGACTGTTGTTGTGTCTGAGGGAAGATGCAGCACTCAACTTACTGTACCCAGAGAGCAGGGTACATGATGATTGTATACAAATAAATTATAATACCAAACCATGTAATGCATGTAGCTCATGCTTCTTCCATGAAAAGGATTATGTAAGCAACTCAGACCCAGTAAATCTTGATTTCCTAGGAAGGAATTTTCATGGCAACAATACTAGATTTGTAACTTTCGTTCAGGGTATCCAGGTATCTTAATTTTAAGCCATGGTCAGAATGTGAGCATGCTATTTTTGTAATGCACTTTTAAAGCAAGTTGTCTCTCATCTGTGGTTTATGCCAATGTTCAGACCTGTCACTGCTCTGGATATTTGTTTCTTCATTTAGTTACTGTTGAGACTACTCTGGGAAGAAATACAAATAATTTCACACAACTTCCTCATACTGATCCTTTAAAAATTAGCAAAAAGACAAAAGGCCTTTATACCAGTACAAATATGGAAAAAAATCTCAGAATATTTTCTCTGTGCATTGATCTTTTTATAGCAAAGTGGGGGAAGGGGTTGTGTGTGGTATTTTTTGGTTGAGTGGTTGGGGTTTTTTTATGCTTTAGAATAACTTCAGAACAGTGACTCTCCTCTGTATGATGCCGGTTAATGTAAGTTTGGAGGAAGGATAACTTCCTCTTCAACTGGCTACTAAAGTTCAGTGTAATTCTTCCAGGAATCTTGAAAAGGTGAACAGTATTATAAAGCCAAAACTACCAACTTTATTATTAAAAAAAAAAAAAAGGTGTTAATTTTGCATGGGAAAAGCTACACTTTACAGTGTAGAATAATAGTGAGTTCATGGGAGTGCTGCTGTAGAAGTCTTAGTTTTATAAAATTCCATTTTTTCTTCCATGCTTAAAATTTTTCAGTAACAAACAAGTAACTTCTAAAAAAATTGTTTTCCTTCTGCCCAGGTTATCCTGGTATTTCACAGTGTCCTTACATGAGCTAACTAAGTCTTAAATGTTGGACATTGTTTTACTCAGCTTGCCATCTCCAGTTACCAACAGGGACAGCGTCAGTTCTCTTGGTGGTCCAAAAAAAGGCAACTGTACACTTCCACTGCTCTACGTCCTTCAGTTAGTATGCATAGTAGATTAT
The DNA here is from genome assembly GCA_013400915.1 of Pardalotus punctatus. Classification (NCBI taxonomy): domain Eukaryota; kingdom Metazoa; phylum Chordata; class Aves; order Passeriformes; family Pardalotidae; genus Pardalotus; species Pardalotus punctatus. Next base: position 880,373 of record VZTX01005503.1, read on the forward strand.
TGTTTCTATTAAAAAACCATCCAGCCTTTATCCTGAACGGCAAGAATAAGAAGTACATGGGGTACCGTCTATCCTATTTCTACCCTATTTCCCACCTAACTAGTCACCAAGTACAGAATTTTTCAGCCAAACTTGGTAATAGCAACAACACTCTATAAATTTGACTGTTGGAAACTAGATAGTAAAGAGAAATCTAAACTAGCAGTCTTACCCACTGAGTTTAGAGTGTAGCCCTTCCCTTATCTCTTCTGTTTGCTCTGGTGGCTGGACAGTTGGTGCACATGTGGACTTCTACCCAGCTAGTGACAGAAGGATAATAGCGATCTGCAAAGGCAGGGAATTGACATAGGCTGTACAAAATATTGGAACAAAAATTACAGAAACAGGGCTATTCACGCAATTTATCACTGTTTACTTAAAAAGTTTACAGTTCATGCTCCTACTTGCTGGTCCTGAAGCTGCAACCTCAGATTAGAGAATTATGAAAAAGTGGTGATGAAGATCTGGGATGGTAGGAGATAAACATGCTCTGATGTATTGTTCTTGATGGTCAAGGTAAGGGCTGACCAGCCAGGTGATAACAGTGCCTGAGCTGTCAGTTATGCTGATGCAGCTCACTCCATATGCAAGGCTGGTGGGCGCCTTTACCCTGACTGTGCTGGGGTGGGCAGGGGCTTTGTTACACTTTGTTTTGGAGCTGAGCCCGGCCCCGAAGGAGATGCAATTCCTCGGGTGCATCCCTGGTTCCGCCTGGTGGCCAACTGGCAGAACTTCTCACCGGGTGCACCGCCAGTCACTCGAGGTGCACTAACCTTCATCTCGCTTGCTCCTGTGCACTCCTGCCTGTACAGCCTGCCACGGAACAGGACTGTGTCTGGGGAGAGATGGATGCGGTTAGTCATTAAGTATCCTCCTCTCTGAACACAGCCCCGTGTAAACACAGCTCTTATGTGCAAACTATTAACACCAAACACGACTTAGATTAAATTTTGCCTTTTTGTAGTCTTGTCTTCAGCCGGTGGTTGTGGGGAGTAGAGAAGGCAGAGGGTGTGTTAATTCAAGGTAAAACCATAGAAACCGGTTATACTTCCAAGCAAGTTTAGGCCAGGTGCAGTCAGATTAAAGAGAAATTGTAACTGCAGGCAGATTTAAGCATCTAAATCTAAAGCTGTGGTTTCTAACCAAACAAAATTCTAAAAAAAACCCCAAACCCTGTTCAATAGCCACATTACTGAAAGCAGCAGCATCCAATACACGCATCCCTGTAGTTCCCAAGGGACAGTGCTTAAAACCCTCGGCAGTGTAATGAGCTGCTTCACTAAGAAGAAACCTAATGAAGTTCAAGTCAAACAGATATGTCCTCGGCAAGACTCTGAAATGTCCAGCAAAATTAGCCCATTCATGAAAACAGTTGTAGCTGACTTATTTTTTAATGTATTTTGAAGCATAGCTCAAGGTAGAAAAGAAAGTGTCTGTAGCATTTCCCCAGGAAGTAAAAGATTAGGGATCAGCATCTCTTCTGAGGCTAGTAAGATTCTTGCAAGACTGTCTGCTATATGTTTGCTTGGGGGATGTGCTGTATTTTAATGTTGAAACCAACAGAAAAGCAGCTCAGGGTTGTAGCTCTAAAGGAAAAACAGAGTGGCAGACTGGCATCAGCCTTAATCCAAAGGGAAAAGGTAATATAACTTCATCCCTGTCCCCACACACCTGCTCCTCATAAAATACTCCAAACAATCACTAAGCCAAAACATCCTCTCCCAAGGCAAGACAGTCTTCTAATAATGCTTTGTTCTGTTGCCCTTTGATTATGCAATTAGATGAAATCACCTTTAGTGATGAAGGGTTGAAAGAAGACTCTTTCAAGGAACTGACAGGAGAAACAGAGAAAGTGCTAAGAAACAAATGGATAGAAGAAGACTTCATGGTGGCTACCAACATGGAAAAAAAGTAGTAAGTAAATAGGGAATTCTGGAGAGCAGTTAAAAGCTAAGGACTTCACTAAACTTTTTATAAGGAGTACAAGAACCCCACAAAACGTCAAAATGCGTAAGTTCTCTCAGAATTACCTGAAGTTGCATTGCTCAAGACACAGTTTTTAAATTCTTATTTAAAAACAACAAAAGCCAAACAAAACACAGCATTATTAATTTATTAATAGATGTTAACAGATTAATAATAATAATAACAATGAAATGCCAAATGGGCACAAGGACCTTTGCAAATGAAACACTTAATTTTACAGAGTCACAAGGAAAACTTTGTTCAGAAACGAACACCAAATCATTCACTGTGTGTGGGGTTATGCAAGTCACAGTCCTTTCTATTCTGTAAAGTTTTATCCAAAAGACACTTTACAGTAACACATATTAGTTGATGGAATGATGCCAGAAAAGTGTCCCAAAGTACCCAGGTTACTCCAACTCTCCATAGCTCAACACCACAAAAAACAGCACAGGGAGCCAAAAGTAACATATATAAAGCCTTGTGATTCAAACAAAATGAGTGATTCCATAATCAACAAAGCCTGCTATGCTAAACTCTGTTAATAATTACTATGTTTTCTTACAGCTACATGTAAGCATCTATTCACAGCACCTAATGCTGAGAAACTTACTGAGATTTGGAGGCAGAAGAGATAGCAGAGACATCTCCTCACTCAGCCAATACTGAATTTTGAATATACTTAACTAATATTTCAAAGAAATAGTTTTATTTCTTCTTGTCAACTTCTGTACACCTGTGTTTATGTTTGAAATGGATCAGAGATGAGAACCACCTATCAAAAAGAAACACACTAAGAGCAAGAAGCTTCATTTGCAACAAATAACTTTCAAAATCCACTGGAATCCCATGACCATAGACACTAATTAAGCCTTATGCTTTGATGTTAGCTCAGCTTCAACTAATTTTGAAAAGTCCTATCCTACATGCTTTTTATTTCTCAATTATCTATCACACAATATTCCACACCTTTGTTGGAAGCTACTTTCAGAAGACTTAAGAGACCATTGATTTGGTCAACAGTGGGAATTCTCATCTTTCCAACTTGAAGTGGTGACCAAGACCCTCTGCAACCTGAATGTAAGTGAGTAACTGGACTAAGAGCAGAGAGAAGGACTGGTGATAAAGTGTGGTGCTTCTTAACCACTACAATTACAGTTAATGAAATATCAATAGACAGAAGCAGATAATAAAAATATAATAGTATACTTTCAATTAACAGAGGGCTTCCCAGCAAAATGGAATGGTATTAGAGCATTCTGCTGGGACAGCTTATTCCATTCATTTGTCCTCGATTTAAAGAGGTCTCCACAGATGCCCAATGTACTCTGGACAACCTTCCCACAATTAACAGTCTTACTGTTTTGTCTTTGCTGAGCTTTAGGAAGACAATACCATTTATTTAATGCAGATTAAAATACACATTGATAATGAAGAACAGATTAGTGAAGTCTTAGTTAATTACTATTTTCAGTACAGTTCACTATCAATTAATTACATTATCATGTAATAGCTAGCATACATCTGCTCCCAATTGGTTAAATACTTCTGCAGCTATACTCCTACTGAAACCCACAGCAAAATTCCCATTGCTCAAAAAAGCTTTAATGAAGCCCTTAAGACTCAGGAAAACAAGGCTAGTCATCTGTACTTTGTATTACTTTCTTAGCATTTAGGACTTTAAACAAAGTAAAGCAAAGTTACTCTTGTAGGTACGGCTTGTCCTATACTTTCAGCTGTGCTATCTGCCACACAGGACTGCACTGAAGCATGGGTCTGAAGGAATTCAGCAGCTGAATTTAGAAGCTCAATTTATGCCATAACTTGGTTATATTTCCTTGAGAAAAATTCTCAGACTGTAGACAGTGTTTATAACGTATGGACTCTGCTGTTTGGAAAACTGGCAACAAGCATGCTGGTTATCAAATATGTACAACTGCAGCAAACAGAAACCCGGATATACAAGAGACAACCACTGCTATAAAATGTCCATGTTAAAGAATTGTTGAAAAATAAGAATAAGCATTTTTCCACAATACTAATATGCTGGGATTTAATGGTTAGCTTTACCCCAGACCTTGCCGCAATTAAATAAACGAATACCACATAACAGCTGCTCAAGACCTTGCTTAGAAGAATGTATCATAACATTGGGTTTTATTTAATTTTTCACCTTTTTCAGTCTTTAAATGCCCATAGACAAGATCTTCTATACAAATGTGGCTCTCTGGATATAAAAATCTCTATCATCTATACACTTAGAGTTGTTCTTCCCCATCACAACATTCGCCTGCATTTTAAAGAAATTGATAATCCCTTTCACAAGCATTTGAAGACATTTGAACTGTTCCCTCAGTATGTGTCTTTCAAGAAATAATACCAAGATGCCGACATTATAACACTATTTGTGGAGAGCCCAAGACTTCATCACATGCACAGAGTCTAAGTCATGCTCCAGAAATTCTTGAGGTCTGCGTTCGGGGTGCGTATGACCTTGGGAGAGAGTCAAGGTTCATTTCTTGATGCAGCCTCCTCCCGTAACTGGTGTACAACCTAAAGCACCTATTTCATTGCTTTTATGAGACATGCAAAGCTTATTCACCGTGTCATTGCCCCTCTGTCTCACTACTAATACAAGTGAGACACATCAGCACAGAATGCCTCATTAGGCAGAAACCTGTGATTTACAGAACATTAATGTTCTCTGACCACTCTGTGCTCAAGCGTACAGTAAGTTTACTGGATGGAGCAGCTGGTCCAGGGATGAGGCTGATTTAAAGCAAGGCAGACAGACATATTCTGTAGTGAAGAAATGGAAATTCTACAATACAATTCCAAATGTTGTACAGGGGACCCTTCGTGCTTTGGGTTTACACACTACCCTTGTACAGAAGTTTTGGAGTCCAATTTGTTCTCCAGTGTAACTTCAGAGCACTGCTCTACCCATCAAAATAACATATGTCCCAATTTAGGAGTTTTGTCCATAATAATAAGCAAATATTTTTTTTAAAAATCTTTTCATTCTACCATACTAAAGCTAGCAGACTGCTTCTTCAGGTTGTTACCATGTAACATTTTATTTTCAGCAAAACAATTAAAATAATACTTGCATCTTTTAGTAAGTTAGTGAAAAGCAAATTACTCTCAGGTAAATAAAGTTTTGTTAAATAAATTTCTCTTTCCATAAAGTAAAAACTTTAATTTCTCTGTTGATGATTATATAATAGTCCATGTAACTAAGATCTGGCAAATTTTTCATCTTTACTTTCTTCTCCTTAAAAAGACAGATTTTTAAAATTTTTTTGTACAAGATACTAAAGTATACAATTTCAAGTTTTCCTATTCCAAAATAGATTCAAAATGTTTCTCCTTTTGCTTGGTATTAAGCTTCTGGCTTCACAATTAACACACATGAAATACATCTCGGGATGTCATCAAAATGTGTAATGCTACTATGATGCATGTTTAAATTTAGGCACGCAAGTCATCTGATTAAAGTCAGCATCTGCAAATCAAACACACAAGCCAAGGAAAAGGTTTAATATTGTTTCTGTGCTCACGTTCTCAAGTGCATTCATAGCCATTTCTCTAAAATGTTGTGTCATCTGCATCCCATTAAAAAAATACAATTCCAAGATACTAAGTGTGCTGTACAGATATTCTCAAGAGTACCACAGAGAGATGTAGCATAGATTAGTTGTTCACGGTGTGCCTCTCTTCCTAAAACACAAAAAATATCTTAATAACCCAATGAAGAGAACTTGAACTGTAGTTGAATTATACTGAACTACTGAATTACAGTTGAAAGTAGCAATTCTCTTGTTAAACACAATGGCAGATACAAGAAATCACTTTGTGCACAAACTTGAATTTGGTACTCCAGCAAAATCCCACTGTCTTGGTAAGAGTTTTCTGCATGGAATTATAAGAGTGATCCTTCAAACACTTCTGAATTAGTAAACATGCCTGCAAGCACTTGTAAAACTGGGGTCTGAGAATTTGGCCCTTTATCTATTTAGAATAAAAGGAAATACTTGCTTATGCTGCATTTGTTGAATTCTTAAATCGATTGAGATAATTTATTTGCAATATTTCAAAGGGTTAGCGGCTTTTCAATCATCCCATACCAGACCAACATTTGTAATACCTGTCATTCCTGTAATGAATTTTAGGTATAGGATATAAAAGTAGGTTTTGTTGAAATAGCTTACAAAAAAGAATCATCATACTTAATCTTCTAAAGCACACAATAATGACTGGTAAAATTATGAAGGACCTAATTATTGCATTACTTCTATACAAAATACAAAATTTTTTGAAATACAATATAGGACCAACATATTTGGGTTTTTTTTGTTGTTTTCTAAAGTCTAAAGAATTATGCATTTAATAGATTAATAATTGGATACAGAAAAACACCTCTCATGCAATAACTCCATAGAACCCAACACTCTGGATCATTCAAATGTGCTAGGTAGCCTAACCATAATCTAAAAAATTTCTGCTGAACAAAAAATAAACAGTTTGACAGAAAGACCAGCTGACTTTAAATTATACTTTAATTAAAATTTATTTATCTAAATTAAAAACCCACTGTGAACACACAAACTATGCTCACCATGCAGACTGGGCAAATTCAAAGTATGTTTTGAAATGTGGATGTATCTAAATAGGGTTTTGGTTTTTTTTTTAATAAGATTACAAGAACTGAACTAAGCCAACATATTTCAGATTTGGCAGAAGATAATATACTAAGTAATTCAGTACCTTCATCCATTTGACCTTAATCTGACTGCAGTTCAATTAGTCTATACCACCTGAATTATTGTTACAATGGAAAAAACTTAATGTATAGCTCATTAGTTTCCTAATTATTTCCTCTTCCTTCGGGACAAATAAAAAGGCATCTTTGCAGTTCATCTCTGAATAGGGCTATGCATAATACTATTTCAAGAAACATTATCACAGGTCTGCTGAATACAGAGATCAGTGTCTTCACCTATAGATACACCACAGCACCTCACCTTGTTTTGACAGCATTTAATATATTTTTTACAATCTAATAAAAACATCTGCAGCAAAGAAAAACACTATTAATATATATTACAAGACACTGTCATATAAATTTATAGCATTTCTCAACTCTGTAAATAAGTCAGGAATAATATGCATAAATATCAAGAACAAAGCCCCCAGATCAAAACAGTAACTTAAAAAAACCAAAACAGATTTTTAGAGGGCTGCAAAGCGCTTTGAAAACAAAACTCAACTATTGCCCCCAAATTTCTTGCTATGAGTTCTGTTTTTCACATCCCATGCTGAAGGGCAGACAATGCTAAATTTATGACAGCACAATTTCTCAGATATCTATCACAGGTTCCTCTCACTTGCATTAAATCCCCCATAGTTTCTCTACATAGTCTACTCTAGAAAGAAATATAAAAGTAAAAATGAAAAAAGAAAAAGGTTTTTTTCCTACTTGTACATGCAATTTTATTTACAACGCCTTGAGAGAGAGAGACGTTATGGTACAGTTACACTAAACTATCCGACACCAATCTCAGCTGTTTACTAATATTATGAGTACCAAAAAAAAAAGTTACAGGAACTTTCACAATTACACACTAATTTACAGAATCATCACACAATGACCAGAAAGTTATCAACTTTATAAATACAGAAAAAAATACATGGTCTTAAGAACAACAAAGTTACTAAAAATATATATTTTACCGTACCTCCTTTAATTTTTTTTCCAGAGAGTTGATCTTTACAGGTAATTTAAAAAAAAAAAGAAAATCTTCAGCCAGAAGCCTTTGTATTTTATTTTTATTTAAAATAAAAAATCACAAAATTATAAAATATTTTGTTTTGGCCATCTGGCTCCCTCCTCCAAACTGACACTTTATAAAAACCTTCTGTACTTTTTTTCCCCCTCCCTCTCTCCCTCTCTACTACCTCCAAGATGGTAGGAAAGTTGTTGTTTTGGAGGGCAGAGGAGCCGCTCTCTGATGTTATGTCCTCTCGGTGCCTGTAGTGGTGCTATAGGAGGCTGCTGGCTCTCTTCTTGAGCAGCCCCAGCAGCCCTGCCTTCTTTGCTGGAGAATATATTCAGGGATTCCCCTTAATAATCACCTACCCTCTGAGCACTTTGTAGTTTTAAAATAATAAAGAGCCCCTAAAGCTTCCTCCCCACAAAAAGCAGGATCTTCTCAGAGACAGGGGGGCAGCAGCTCCTCAGCACAGAGCCCGAGCACATTCCCAGTCCCTCTGCTGGGGAGGAAACTCTGATCTGTCAGCCCAACAGAGGGAAAGGGGGGAGAGGAGAGAGAGGAGGGAAAAAAAAGCAGCTGGAAAGGTAAGCCAGGCCCGGCCTGCATCCCCGGGCTCGCGTAGCGCGGCAGGCGGTGCGGAGGGTGCAGGGCGGGCGGGGAGGCGGGTTACGCGAGGCCGGGGATCGGCCGCGGCGGCGTAGGCCGCAGCAGGGGGTGCGGGGAGCCGGGGGGGTTTTGAGGCTTTCGGGCGCCGGGAGGAGCGCCGGAGGGGGGTGAGACGGCCGCCGGGGCCCAGCGGGAGGGTCGGGGCGCGGCGCCTTT
>VZTX01005505.1:115-51959 GCA_013400915.1 Pardalotus punctatus
TGGATGCCTGGAAGAGGCTGTGATCCAGTGGGAGACCTGGTGGAGAGCAGGGGCCCTGCTTCCAGGCTGGAGCAACCTGTCCTTGGAGGGCTGCACCCCATGGATGAGTGACCCACGTCACAGCAGTTTTGGGAGGACTGTCTACCTGTGGGGGGACTCACGTTGCAGCAGTTTTGGGAGGACTGCTGCTTGTGATATTGCACCCACGCAGGAGAAGTTCATGAAGAGCTGTCTCCCACAGGAAGGGACCCCATGGCACAACAGGGGATGGAATCCTCTCCCTAAGCAGTGGAAGATCTCTGGTGACGACCTGACCAAAACCCCTATGCCCTGTCTCCCTGCGCTGTCGATGGGAAGAAGGGAGGGGTTGGGGGAAAAAAGGTGTTTTTAAGGGCTTATTTTATTTCTCATTATCCTCCTCTGACTTTGTTAGTAATAAATTCATCTTGTACTTCTAAGTTGAGCCTGTTTTTCTCTCGGAGTGTTTTCTCCAGGTCCTTATCTCAACTCATGGCCCCTTATTAAATTTTTCTCTTCTCTGCCCAGTGGTGGCAGAGGAGAGAGTGAGCAGCTTTCATGGGTGCCTGGCATTTGGCCAACATCAAACCATCACAATGATCTTTGTAAGAAGTGGCAGGAAACTCAGGAAGATTACAAGGATGTGTGAGGTTATTCAGAAAGTAAATTTGAAGGGTCAAAGCCCGAGTGGAATTTTGGCTGACAATTGGCAATCTATTGTCATAGAAAGCAATAAAACAAGTTTCCATAAACACATCAGCAAAAAAAAGAAGGGCCAAGGAAAATATCCATCTGTAGTTGGATGCTGGGGAAACATAGTTGCAAAGCGTTGTTTAATATCTTTATCAACATATGGGCCAAGGACAGTTGTATAAGGTTCAACAAGGTGAGGGGCCGGGTCCTGCAATTCAGTTACAACTCCATGGAGTGCTACAGGCTTGGGGAAGAGTGAGTGGAAACCTGCCCAGAACGAGTGTGGACAGCAGAACTAGGACAGTTATTGCCCCCCTGTGCTTGGCACAGGGCCTGGAGCACAAGTCTTATGAAAATAGCTGATGGAACTGGAGTTGTTTAGCCTGGAGAAAAGGAAGTTTAGGGGACACCTTATCACTCTCTACAACGACCTGGAAGGAGGTTTTATCCAGGTTAGTGTTGGTCTCTTCTTCCAAGCAACAAAATGAAATGCCATCAAGTTGCACCAGGGGAGGTTTAGATTGGATATAAGAAAGACTTCTTCATGGAAAGGCTTGTCTGACACTGTAATAAGGTGCCCAGTGGTTGAGTTACCACTCCTGCAGGTATTTTAAGGTGTGCAGATGTGGTGCTTGGGGACAACATTTAGTGGTGACTTGACTGTGTGAGTTTAATGGTTGGACTTAGAGGCCTTACTCAGCCTAAATGATTCTATTATCACCTCAAAATATCTTTTTGTCTCTTCATCAATGCTTCATTTTTGCATTTTCAATATGTGCTAGACATATACTAAGAACTTAACTGAAGTCAGTTGAATCTGAGTTTCTTACCCAGGGATGTACAGGAGAGGAAAATTTCCTAGATAAAAATTTACAACATATACCTTCTGCAGAATAATGAGAGTAAAATATGACTGCATGCACATATTTCACTTACCATCACAAGGTAGATATAATATTAGGTAAACTAACAAAAAACTCAATAAAAATTAACAGGTCTGTGGCAACTGCACATATCTTCCTAGATGCAAAAACCTGTTTTTTCCTAGGTCTCGTGTCTGAAGTATTGGGTTGAAGTTACCATTAGACTGTGTTTGGACTATTATTTTTATGTCAACAGCATTTCAAATGTAGCTGCAACATCTGATTAATTTTGAAGATGGATTATAAGTACCAAATACTAAGTTCTCAGTTCTTCTGAAATCTAAAAATGACTGTTATTTATAATGGTGCCCGTTCTTTTAATGACAACATTCACATACTAGACTAAAAATATTGCCGTAGAAAAAGTACATCAAATTTGCCACCAGCTTGCATATATATATGACAAGAGAAATAGCAGTTATCAACAAAGTAAAGATACCAGTAATCTTAGGATCTTGAATTTATTAAGATTTTTGTTCCTGTTAGAGTTCCTCCAATTATTAGCACAGTTCTAGGATTCCAGTGTGAAGATTTTCTTCCTCAAAACAACCTTAGTTACTATTAGTAGTTGGACTTCAGCATGGCTGTTATATGACTATACAGACAATATGAATAAAAAATTTAGGAAGATGAAACTTTAAATATTTTTATATTTAATAGGTTTTATTTATTAATCTATTGATAGAGACAAGGAAAATAAATCTAAAATTCCTGCAGACCTGAACTAGATGCTGCAGTTAATTGCTTCATGATTTCATATATGGCAATTAAAAATTTATTAATAGTAGGGTATCAATTTTCAAGTAAAGCATAGAGATTTAACTGTGTGAATTCTAGTAATGTCAAACTGAGCCAAACTTGCAAATCTGCATTTGGAAATGTAATTTTTTTTTAGAAGAAAAATGCCATGTTAAATGCAAAATTATCTAGAAGTTAAAGTAAACACATTTAAAAGTAAAATTTTAACAGGATATTTTCACTGACACATAGAATTTCATGAAAGTAGCCTGGAACAATTTTTTGGAGTGTATGGTATAATGAGTTTTGGACAGTTTCAAGTGTTATTTTAAATTATTTGCAAATATGCAATATATTATGCATTCTGTTTTTCATTTCTTGAGTACTTTTTATAACATCTCTTTTCCAAAGTAATAAGAAGGAAAGAGCAGCTATACTTTGCATGGTTTTCATTTTTGCAGATAGTATGTCATCTTTATTAAATAAAGGTAGTAAACTTTTAAATATTCTGGACTACAAATGTAATGCATTAGTGAGGAAGTAATAGAATTCCATTCTGTGTGTCTGCTCATTAGAGGTCAAATAGCCACTATTTGTATCAATGACTATTAATATTTTAAATTCAGTAAAACATATATCAATCAACTCTCCTTTTAACAATAAATTACTTTCTTAACCTAAGATATGCTATAGGGTCATTATTTATATCTGGATATATAAATGAGAAATGGAAGCTGTTTATAAAGTACAATACCATTTAAATAAGCTACTTCTTTCCCATCTTTTATATTACAGGTTACTTTAGAATAAAGTATAGAAGTTTGGATGTCACGAGGTAAAAACATTTGTCTCATGCTTTTGATTGTAGCTAAGATTTAAAAAATAACTTTGTTACATTAGAATTAAGTTTTTTGAAATCATGTTGTATGATATTCAAAACCACATGAAGTGGATCTTGGGGATGAAAGTGGCAATAAAGTGGATAAGTAAAATTTGTCTGTGTTTAAGTGATTCATGCACTGTTAGGAAAAAGGAATTATGTGAAATGCTTTCAAGTGGAAAAAGAGCCATACTGATTGTGTTCCTGTAGATAATAAAAAATTACACAGCTAGCATGGCATCCCAAAATAAAACATTCTCATAACTGGATTTGAAAGCTAAATGTTCTCATCCATAAATCCATACCCAGATGAAATTATCCTCTGATGACACACAACTAAGTTCCAAGTAACTTTATATTTGCATTATGAAAGAGAAGATATCAATTTAATGTCTATCTCATATAAATGATTATCAGCCTTTCTTCTGGGAGCCAGGTCTTGTGAAAGGAAGAGAGAGCATAGATGGGAAAGCAGCTAAGTTTCCAGAGTCATGTGAATGACACTTCCAGTAGCAAGATTTAGCTTAAATAACATTGAGGGAATCCTGCTCTCTACTGACTGACCTCAGTGATTGTGACTAGACATTGTGAAAACCCAGCTGAAGATGTAATGAGCCCAATACTAAAGGTGAGCAGAAGAAATCTGCATATTGCAGCTAGCCTTGTGTGTCTTTATTATATATAATACATGTTCACGTGCAGACCAATTCACAGATGTCCAAAATAGACCATCTCTAAACGAGGTTTTTAAGCCTGTAAATATCGAGGCCTTTATAGACTGGTCTGCTTTGTTTTCTACCTTCAGACTAGTTTGTAACTCAAAAATGCAACTTATGGGTGTACTGAATCTTTACACTGAATTTTCAGTTCCCAGTCACATTAATAGAAGCTACATATGCACAGACTGAAGTATGATTTCAGCTTCAGTAAGTAAATGCATGAAAGTCTTGGCTATGACAAAAAATTAACTATTCCTGTGGCCACTCTGTAAAGTCTTATTTCCATTAACTTTTTCAAATAGAACTTGGGAAGCCATTCTTCACATGAATGAGCATAAGTTCATCCTCCTTCCATTTACTGAAAAATACACCAGGTGTCTTCTGTAGCAGAAACTCAAAAATCTTTTCCTGATGTGTTTAACCATGCCACAGGCAATGAGTGTAACTACAGAGGAAACAAGTAAAACCACTGTTATGATCCGATTATAAGTGATGCCTCAGCCTGAATTAAGGTGCAAATGGGACCATATACAGAACTCAATATTACAGATTTTATTTAACAGTAAATGTGAAGTAGAGAGATAGAAAGAAACAGGAGGAGAGAGGCAGGGAAGGGAGAAGAGAAAAAGAGTGAACCCAAAAGAGAGATTAAGCTAAGATCTACACCATGTGGATTTCTGATGTGTCCCATTGTTCCTTCTTCACTCTGACCTTCCCAGTGGAGGGGGTCCCAGAGTCGTTCTTCTGGAGGTGCCACTTTTATACAGTCCAAGTCACCACAGGGCACAGATGTTGCTCCTATAACTTGAGGTGGCATGTGTATATGACCAGTAGTGACAAAACAGATATAAAATTATGTATGTGATATATTATTTCCCAGTCACAGAGATGAGACTTGGAGATGTTCAACTTAAAGAACGAGAAAAGAGGCAAGAATGAGTGAGGTAGAGCAGTGCTGTAGAGACATGCAGTTCAGTCTTCTTCAGTAGGCAAGCCTCCACTTAGAAAGAAGCTAAGAAAATCAAAGCTAGGTGATTGTATTTTTAAATAATTGAATGCAAATGAATGATTCTGAATTTTCAGAATAACTAAGTTCTCCATCAAATAAGCAAGAAATGTGCCATGTGCCATCATGACCCAGCAATACATCCTTGTGGCAAAGAAGACTAATGGTATCCAGGGCTGCATCAGGATTATTGCCAGAAGGGACTGAAGCATCTCTTCTCTGAGGAAAGACTGAGAGCTGTGAATTTTCAGTTTGGAGAAGAGAAGGTTGAGAGGAGTTCTTACAAACAGACATAAGTATGTGAAGGGAGGATGCATGAAGGTTTGAGTCAGGTTCTTTTCAGTGGTGCCAATTGACAGAGGCAATGGGCACAAAATGAAACACAGAAAGCTCCAGCTGAATATCAGGAAACACTATTTTGCTGTGAAGGTGACCAAGTAGTGGTACAGATTGCCCAGAGAAGTTGTGGAGTGTCCATCCTTGGAGATGTTCAAAAGGTGCTTGGATTTGGTCCTGGACACCTGATTCTAGGTGGCTCTGCTTAAGCAGGAGGTTGGACCAGATGACCTCCAGAGGTGCCATCTGACAACAACCATTCTGTGTGTCTGTGAAATGCTACCGGCTGACAATTGTGTCTAAAACTACCACAGTAAATAGTCCACAAAGGCAATTTCTAAGAGATGTGGATAGGCCCCTTGAAAGTATTTCAGATATTTTTGTCATTGCAAATATATTTTCATGTAAACAATTCCTTTTGGAATCAGGAACTGTTAGTTTCTTCCTTTATTATAAAAGCTGATGTAAATTATCTTAGTTTATGTATATGTATTTTCCACTGTGTGCTGAAAAACTACTGGTACCATGGGGATATTGTAAGGAACAAAATTCCTAAACACTGAAAGGAGAAAAAATATTATATGAATTGTAAAATAACCAGTCTGATAAACTCTCAATCTATTATCATAGAAGAAAAATAGTCTGATATGCTCTTTCTGTGATAGATAAGGTTATGAAATACAGAGAAAAATGATGAGCAAAATACATAATATATGACAAATAGATTAAAAAATACACAGAATCACGTAATACATTGAAATAGACAGAATCTCTGGAAAGACACCGAAGCACTATGTTTTATTCTGACAGAAAGAAAAGAGGTGCCAGGGCTTTCAGTTTTTTTACTCACTTTAATGGAAGCTGTGCCTCCTTAATGTTCCTTAAAAAGGTATTAGACATCATACAAAGATTAGACCTAATTAATAATTTGGCTGCATTTTAATTTGTCAGGTAAGAGAATTAGAGAAACCCTGAATTCAGCTTCCTTAAGAGGTTCAAGTATCTTCATCCCCACATAATCTAGGTTTTGGTGGGGTTTTTTAACACTTCCAATTAAGAACGTCTCTCTTTATTAAGAGTGAAATTTTGGTATTCTTTGTTAGGAAACTATAATTGGGAATTTGACCATTAACTTCAGTGGAACTGAGTTTTTTTACTGCTCATTGCAAAATGTTTGTTAATGCAATATAATAACTGCTATCTTTGTACTGATATTTTTTACTGCTTTCCTTTTGTAGTTCTTTGTAGGAAAAAAACCTCAAACAAACCTTCCCTGTTTCTAGTATTTTATTCTGTTCATATTTCTTTAAACAAAATACTGACTAGGTTTTCTTGAAATTAGAATCCTGAATAAACTTTTGTATTTGACTCAAGGTCAAACACTGCTTGCTGAAGTTCATCTGAATTTATCGACTTTTATTTTATGCTAAAAAAAAAAAATTACTTTTATCTGAAATCTTAAAGGAACAGAGGCAGTTGTGTACAGTTCCCCAGTTCCCTAAACTTTATTTCTTATATCTTATTCTATTTCTTCATATTCAACATATGAATAAAATATATAAAAACATTTTTTACTTTCTTGTTTTGAAGAAAATAGGGAGACCTACATTGAACCATTTATGAAATCTAAATCATTTATAAGAGAAAATTGTTGCAGCCTATCCAAATGTAGAAAAAGAATTTCTGAAGAGTACAGACCATTTATAAGATTTTTTCCTGTTTACATTCAGGAGGAGAAGCTGTTATTGTGTAGAGTGTTTAATCTGCTCAGTCTAGCATTAAATAAATATCTCTCTGCAGGTTATCGCTGTGCCAGCAGGGAGCTTAGATGCATGTGTGCCCAATTGTTCTCAGCATATAAAAAAGAAGAAGAAAACTATATGTTTGAATGTAGAGTTAAACAGGTAATGCAAAAGAAGTATTGGAGAAACTTATTTCTGCTGTATGTAATGTACTTCTGTGTGTCACAGACTTTAGACCCCAATCTATGTGGTAGACTGAGATTTATATTCATACAAAATCTGGTTAAAGACACAGAGAAAGCACTCTTGCTGGGGTGTCTCAGTATGTCAAGTTTCCATCAAAACGAATCAACACATGCATCTGGTGTGACTGAAGAATCTGTTTTAATTCAGAATTATATTTATTTGTCAGTCACAACTTCTTTTAATTTAAGAATATTTCTTTCCATCATTTTCATAAGAATAATTGATTTTTTAGTGCCACATAACTAAATAAAGTGAGAAACTTTGTATGGAACATTATCTTGTAACTCCTTCCTCTGTGTATTAGGAATTTATGGCTCTTGTGTTTCCTCACTGAACTCTTCTTGTGTCCAGATTTGGGGTGAGGAAGCAAGACAACATTTAAGTGATTGAAGACATGAAGAAGGTTAGAGATTAAGCAGGCATAGATAAAAATGCATAATTTGAAAACTTTATAAGACAAAATCTTTAAAAGTAGGTTTGGAAAAATTTCTTATTAACAGTGTAATCCAGGCTTTTGTGTCTAAACCTCCTATTTCAGCCTGTTTCCACTAGCAAGAGAGGTTTAATGCACCTGAAAAAATACAAGGCTAGATCCAAATCAACAATTTACATTAAATGTAAGTGTCTGTGCTGAGTTATGTGGCTTGAAACCTCACTGCTTATGGTTTAGTTCCTTAAAGATCCTGGGTTTTCCCAGTCAAATTTTTTTCACTGCCTTCAGCCCTGCACATTTAAATGGCAGCATCTCAGAGAGGATGAATGTTTCCATATCTGCATTGTACCTACAATTGTCTTAGAGTCTGGTGACACTGAAAAAGTTCAAATCTGAAATCATATGAGAAAACCAATCCCTCGTGCATCTACTGGAAACACTTAGCTTAGAAGAAATCACAATAGACACTACTTCCACTTATAATGTGATGAAGGAAACATTTCCACTTATAAATTAATAGGTTTGTGAGATGAAGTGATGACTTATATTTCTACATTTCAAAAGGAATTTCAGGCTCCAGTATATCACAATGATGCTTCACAACCAGTTGTGCCTCCTTTTCCAGCCTTTAAGAAAGTTAGAGAACTGAGGCTCTGAATATCATGATGGATAAATTCTATATTTGGATCCATGCGCATTTTCACTGTGTGTTACTCTTTTTAGATTAATTCTTTCCATAAAATAAACGTTTAATGTACTGCAATTTGTAATAGTTACTTTTACAATGTAAAGATAAGGTCTAGAACCTGTTTCAGGGGATAAATATTTGGTAAATAAGTTTACATGCCTACAGATGCTAATAAATAATTTTAATTAAAAAAGGGAGGAAGGAACAGATCCAAAGTTGGAAGAAAATACCAAAGAATAAAAAAAGCTGTATGAAATACATTCAAATAATATCTAAAATGAGGAGAAAAGAATGCTAGATTCTGAAACAAGAGAAAAAGATAAAAGATTGAGTGGCTGAGTAGTTCTGTGGATTTTTTTCTTTTAGGAAAATTTCATTAGAAGAATGGACTTAATAATGACAGAGAAAAAGCAATTACTCTGCTCCCATAATTAATCTTTTATAAAGCACATTTTATCAACCTGCAGTAAAAGCTATTCAATACAGATAAGTGAGGCAGTTATATGGCACATTATATTTTTACTTTTTGCATCAAATTTACAGCAAATATTTTGAGTTGGGCTCAGGAGGATTAAGGCCCTTCCGAACCCATACTTTCAATTTGGAGGGGACCAGTGGGCGTTGGTGTATCCTCAGCCTTGCAAGTGTTCAGTAGCTTGTATTCAGCCACAATATACCCTTGAAACTATACAGTCCTGAACCGAGAATGTCAGGAGCTGAAGAATCCATCTTAGTGGCTGAAACTTTGTTGCACAACTTGAAAAATCAGTTATCCTTAAGTTTTCTACTATCTATATTTTCTGCTGACATACATAAATTAAGTGGATTAGGCTTATTAAGTCTTCGAAAAACATTTTTTTTCCTCTTTGGAATAATTAATGTTAAATTTTGGGTTTGTTTTACTTTTTTATTCATGTAAGCCTTTCAAATATCCCTTTTAAAATATGCTTATAATAATGACTTCCATACCTTGATATCTATTTCAGCAGTATTTCCTTATTCTTTTTACTTACACAGAAAAAGATCAAAATAAACCTTTTTGTTACAAGTTTATCATGGGAGCTCAGGTTGTTTTTCTGTGCACTGGATACCTCTTAGAATTATTTTTTCCAGAAGCTATTGCTCATTCCTTATAAACATTACCTATGCATTTAGCCACGCTAAAGCCGTTTCTTTGAATGTGTTAATGTTATTAAGTACTTTCAATAACTCTGTTTGATTGCTTTGTCTTGCTCATCAGTTTATCATGTTGGCAATATTTGTGTCATCAGTAAATTTTATCAAGAGTGGGGTTTTTTTTCAAATTTACTTCCAGAGAATTGAAGTGAATGGTGACTATCATTTGCTGGTACCAATCATTAGGGAATCCTACTAGAAATAACAATCGTGCTGTTTGGGATGCATTATTTTTTTCATTCATAATGGACCAGAATGCACTTTATCATTCTTTTGAGACAAAAATATATTGATCTGCTTGTTTCTAAACATGTTTATTGAACATTGCTGCCATTTTTCTGCAAGTGTGACTTAAGCCTAATGCTTAGCTTTCTTCCTTAAATATTACCATGCCTTCCATTTTCCTTTTGCAGTATTGTCAGTGGCAGTGTTGTAGTTTCTTTCTGACCCCTTGACTTTGCATATTTGATGTAGGATGCTTGAGACACAATGCTCTGCAGCAGGCAGGAAATATATGTCGCTTTCTGACTCTAATGTCACAGGTTGCTCTCCCAAGAAAGGATACCCCTACTCATTGGGGGAAAAGATGAAATTCTTTCTTTTATCATGATGTTAATTACCTTTTTTGATATATCGGAATATATATTCGCATATGTAGTCCCTCTCCAACTGTCTTGTCAGCCCCCTTTGGAATGTTGCTGGAAAGTCTCCCCAAAACCTTTTCTTTTCCAGGCTGAACAACTTCAGCTCTTTCCATCTCCATATCGAATATCCTAAGAAAGAACAAAAAAATCATTGTATAAGTAAGATTTTTTTTTTTAAATAACTGTATACATAACTGAACATTGTGCCATTTCTCCTGAGCTAATTTTGTTTCATTTCACTGTTGGGTGTAAAACTAAGAGAGATACAGAAAATAAAAATCAGATATCTAGAATTTTAGAAGTCTTGAAGTTAACAGAGATGACATAAAGAAGCACACTGGAAGCAGAGAAGAAAAGAAGTTGAGGAAGGGGTTGGTTGCTTCCAAAGCTGGTGATGTGAAATGAGATAGTTAAGAAAATGCTAAGACTTTGTTTTTCACAAGAAATAAAAGATATAATACCTGGAAGAGTGAATGTATATCAATTGACATAGATTAGGAGAGACTACTGTTTTATATGGTTTGTTTCTAAGGTTATGAGAAATAAAAAAAAGTAAGCTGATCCAGTGAAAGTTGTGAAAAACAGGAAAGAGAAGTCTGTAACTTTTCCTGTTACAGGAAAACAATTTTTTGATTGTCCCTTTACTCAGAAATTTGCTATTAAAAGATACTGAAATAATTACAAAAAATATCTGCAAAGAAAAGAAAAACATTCAAAGAGTTGAGGAAAAGGTATTAGATTCACAAATTAGACTCTGGAAGAGGTTGCCTCTTATCCAACAGTGTAGCTGCTGAAGCACAGATCAAACCCAGGGATATCCTAATAAACATCCTTAATGTCTAGTATCATCCACAACATATTAAGGTTGGATTCTACATCCTGTATCAGACTCTATTCTGATTTTAAATTATATGGATAAACTTCATAAGTAAAGAAGACTTATTTTCTCTGTTGGTTGTTGATTGTTGGTAGTCTCTATCTCTATATAAATAATTAAGCAAATTAATGCTGGAACACAAATGTCACATCACCTCTCTTCAGACACAGATTATAAATTTATTTGTTTTCTCTGCTTTAGTTAATAGCTGAAAGATTATATTTTTTAAAAGTAGTTCCAAGAGGAAAAAAATGAATGTCAGCCAGAACACACTAGAATTTGGTAGCCAAAGTGTTACATATGAAAATGTTAAATATGAATCAGAAGAGACTTCTTAGTCACAGGAAAAAAACAGAAAAATATTTCTACATAAAGGTATTACAGAATCTAAAGCAAATCCACTGTTTTTTTTTAATTTAGGCTTTCCAATCATTAGCTTTAGCTAATGGAAATATTTATCTTTTTTAATGAAGGCAATAAATATAAACAGCTTTGTACAGTTCAAGCAGAAGTATTTAAAATTATTTTTTGTTCATTAGCCAAACCAATGAGTCATCCAGTATGGTCTCAACATGAAGCAACAAGAGACAAGCAGTTCCACAGAGATGGTTTCTTGAATATCACTAAAGTCAAACTGAGAAACAGCCACTGCATTCAATTAAAAATTCCAAGAACTCTCAGAAATCTCAACAATGTTTAGATCATGGTCAAATTCTGTCATCTGGAGGTAACTGGTATAGCTGTCAGTCGTCAAATCAGATTCAGGACTTCACTGTTGGAGGAAATTCTTTGTTCTTGCTCAACTGTTAAGATGTGCCTGATTAGTTCTGCTGTCTTCATTGCTGCTCCTCTGACCCAGGAAAATCAACTGTCAGTTCTCTGCAGTGAGTTCTGTTGCTGAAAGTCTGCTGTGGTAGCAAACACAATGAGAAAAAGACATGGGCAGTAATGGTTTTTCTAACTGTTTTCAATGTCAATGAAAGTTCAAGTCCTCCTTCACATTACTTGACTTTTCCCCACAATTCATTCCAACTGCGACAGCTTTTAATTTTTCATCCTGTTGCAAGACTTGGGTTTGACCCAGGAAAAGCAGAACTATATCTGAAGTTCTGTTTCTTTTATGTATACCTTTTATTGAAATCAAAGTTTGTTTGACGCCCTCCAGTGTAAAGCTAAAGGCCTCTTTATTTGTATGTTTTTCATGTTAGGATTTTGGTTTTCCTGTCTTCCTTGCTTCCACCTCCCTCCCCACCCCATCCCTTCCTTAAAATCTACATATTTTGTGGTGCTTATCTGTTTGAAAATAATGAACTAAATACATACCTGTATATTTCAGCTAATTTGCACTTCTATAATACTGCAAAAGAAACAAAACCTATATTTGTGTGTTTGCAATTTGTGTTGTTGACGTGACCTTAAGTTCCCAGAGCAAACTAGAAAATTGAACTCACTTTTCAGATGTTGGTGTGAAAACAATTAAACAGTGGAATATGATACATCTATATTTTAATATTTCTTTCCCCTTACTTTCATTCCTATTCTGATTCTTATATTTAATCATATTGCTGTAATAGTTGGTAATGTCTGAATCGTGTAGAGATTCAAAATATTTATGAAACGAAATACAATTAATTGAGACCTTAAAGAAGAAACAAATATGAAGTGATTCTGAAACCAATGTCACAGTAAGAGGAGACTGAAAGTAAAAAAAGTTGGAAATGTCTGCTTTAGCTCCAAACATTTCTGAGAATTATATTTTTGGATATGAAGAAAACACAAGCTTTATTTCCAATAACTTACAAAATTTATCGAAAAGGAGTTACATTAATAGGAACTAAGGAGTAAGGGGGAGTAATAGGACTAAAGAGTCTTTCTGAAACTTTCAACCCCAGTAGTTATCACAGAATTACAGAATTTTTGGGGTTGGAACAGACCTTTCAAAAATCTTCTAGTCCAACTCTTTGTCATGGGCAGGAATATCTTCCACTGGACCAGATTTCTTGAAGCCCCATCCAACCTGGCTTTGAACACTTCCAGGAATGGGGCATCCACAATTTTCTGGGCAACCCCTTCTACTGTATTGCCACCCTCATGGTAAAAAAGGCTTTTTTATGTCCAGTCTATTCTCTTTTAATTGAAACCATTCCCCATTTTCCCCCAACAAGAAGTTTGGTAAAAAGTCTCCAGCTTTCTTAAAAGTCCCCTTATACCTGAAGGCCTCCCTGAAGCCTCCTTTTTTTTCAGTCAGAACAACCCCCAGCTGTCTCAGGCTTTCTGCACAAGAAAGCCCTCATGATTTTCAAGGTCCTCCTTTGGGATCCACTCTAACAGATCCGTGTCTGTCTCGTACTGATGACCCCAGAGCTGGACACAGTACCCCAGATGGGTTCTCATCAAAGCAGAATAAAGGAGAAAAATCACCTCACTCAACCTCCTGGCCACCCTTCTTTTTATGCAGCCCAGAATATGTTTGGCTTTCTGGGCTACAGGTGCACCTTGATGGGTCGTGTCAAATTTTTCTCCCACCAGTGTCCCCAAGTTTGGCTCCACAGGTCTGCTCTCATTTCATTCATCCCCCTGTCTGTACAGATATTGGGTCTGCCCTGAACCAGGTGTAGCACCTTACACTTGGTCTTGTTAAAATTCATGAGATTCCCATGGGCCCAGTTCCCAAGCCTGTCAAGATCCCTCTGGATGGTATTCCTTCCCTCTAGCAAATCGACTGCACCTCACAGCTTGGTGTCATGCACAAATTTGCAGAGAGTGAACTCAGTCTCATTGTGTCTGTCACTGGTGAAGACATTAAGCAGTAATGGTCCCAGTGTATACTTGGTCCACCTATACACTCCTGAGAGACACAACTCATCACTGGTTTCCATTCTATCCAAGAATCATTAACTGTAACTCTTTGGACATGACCATCCAGCATATACCTTATTCATTCTATGAGTCCATACCTCAAACATGTACCTCTCCTGTTTAGAGGTAAGAATGTAGTGTGGGACCATATCAAAGTCTTTACAGAACTACAGGGAGTTGATAGATCTTTGTTCTCTCATACAGTCATTCTTTCAGAGAAGGCCACTAGTTTAGTCAGGCATGATTTGCTCTTGATGAAGCCATGTTATCTGTATCTAATCATCTCACTGTCTTCCACATGTTTCAACATAAATTCCTGGAAGATCTTGTCAGGTACTGAGGTGAACCTGAGGGGTAGTTAGTTCCCAGGGCCCCCCTTTTTAAAAATGAATGTGATGTTTCCCTTTTCTCCAGTAACTGGGAAGATCACCTGGCTTCCGTGACTTTTCAAATATGATGGAGAGCATTTTGGCAACTAAATCTATCAATTTCCTCAGGGTCCTGGGATGCATCTCAGCAGGTCTTATGTCATAGAAGCCTGCAAGTTCTAGGTAATTTGGGATTTTTCTTATTTTAACCATTTTTTCCATTATTTTTCTCCTTTTCATCTATTCTTTTTTTTTTCTTTTTTAATAGCACCCTGACAAAAATGGGATCATAGGCTTTCATTTTTTGCAGTTCTTGTAAAAGCATCTGTCTTCCATTCTCTGATAATATTTCAAGTTGTTTCTCTTACTGTGTGTATGTTCTCCTGTGAAGGCTGCTTTGATCGTTTCTTTTCAATGTTAGATAGTTGATATATTTTGGTGACTCAGCGAGAGGTCTCTGTGACCATCTCTGCTTTGATGGGTATTGCCTTCCTTTGAATTGGTCTAGTACTGAATTTCTATTTTGCTGTCTTTCTTTTTCATCTGACTGGATTGTTTTTATGGATTGAGGAAACTCATTCTTTGTGACCAGAAGTTTAATGTCAAGGGCAGGATTTGTCTTCTGATACCCAGAAGTTAGAATTCAGATATCCACACCTTAGCAAGTCACCTACACTCCTGACAGTTTTATGTCAAAAACCATGAGATTCATAGGGTAAGACTACTCTTGTCCTAAAGTAAATATCTAAAGTCACCCTAAAAAATTATACTCTTCCTTAGTCCTTTTATCTCCATTTAATACAGAGGGAAGTGGTCATGAAAGGCTCAGATGCAGACTGCACCATTTGAGAAGTCTGAAGTAAGCTGAGCATGCAAACATCTCCAAGTTGGTGGCTGATTTTATCCAAGTAAATGAAAAGGAGGAAGTAAAGAAAAAGTGTATAGAAAAAAACACTGATATAATTATTTATCATTATTACTAACCAAGTAACTGGCCCTTTTTTAGGAAAAAAGCTTTTTTTCTCCTGTTTTTTTTTTTTTTTTTCTGTAAATATCCCAAACCATCTTGCTCTTTTTTATGTTTTAATACTACAGTTTACAGAGAAAAGCCTGTCTAAAATTCCCCCTAGGAAAGGCCCTTCTCATCCTAGCATCTTCAGCATCTGTGGGAAACAAAAATAAAACACAAAAATTAGACCCTGCTAAACCTGGCTCCGCAGGGAGGATTTACTAGTGTGTGAATAAGTAAAACCATTTGTCCTTATGGACTCCTGCTGACTGCACAGAGAAGGTTGGGGTTTCTTCCCACCCCCACTCAAGATGTTGGTATTGGAATAAGGTTATCTGTTTACCAGCTTGCTTATGTTTCTTTAAAGAATAAACACACAAATAAAGCAGCCTTAAAAAATTGGTGGAAGTGAATGAGAAAGTAATACATTAAAAAGGACATATTTATAATGTTCTCATAAATAAACTATCAGCTGTTCTTACCATATATTTTCTCTGGAAATATCTTAATTCTCATGGAAAAGCCATCAGTGACCCTTTTTTTAATATACATAACAGATTTTTCATCCTACATGTGACTTGTAGCATTATTTGTTACGAAATTTGTCTGAGACTTTCTTAACTAATTAAAACATTTTAATTAGTTACATGTAACTTCATACAAATATAATTGTGAATGCCCAGTTTACTTGTTTTGTTTTTGTTTTTGTTTTTGTTTTTGTTTTTGTTTTTGTTTTTTTTTTTTTTAATTGAGGGATATTAAGCAATATTTTTAATTAAACAAATGGTTTTACTTGCTGTTCATTTTTAGCCCTGCTAAACCCATTCTGGTCAGTCTCTTCTCACTTTCCTAATGATGCAGTTTTAGAGGAAAGACTTGACTAAATATCCTATGTGAGATTTTTAGGCTACCTTTGATCTAACATTTTCATTTCGTGTAGGAAAACAAGAAGAATACCAAAATGAAACCAAGTCAGATGAGAAAGTTTTATTTAACCATTTAAAAATACTACTTTCAATGTTTTTCTTGTGTATCACTTTTTTGGAATACAAGGCATAGGTTTTTGGAAAGCCACCCAGTTTGGATAGGACCTTGGAAAAGGTACTGATAATATATACATTGAATATCAAATCTCATTTTTAGCAGCTAAACATTCTTGAAGTTTATCTCCACTGAGTATGTACCTATGTCTTGCATCTTTTGGCACTGATCTAATAATGTAAACAAAATCTCTACTAACATTCAGAATTTGTAAATGGTTTTTATAAAAGATTTCTGGAAGAGTAGAATTTCTAAGACCTGCCCAAGAGATAGAATAGGGTTAAGCAGTAACAAAAAGTTCATTAAAAAGAGGCATGAAATTCCCCAGCCTATCCTGAATTTAATTTTTTCTGTCCCTCATTTTCTGCCCTTGAAAGTAAAAAATAAAGTAGCAAAGACAATAAAACAAAACTAAAGCAATTTCCCTGACAGCAAGTCATGATAGTTCCTCCTTTGCCATCTATCACATTTGATCCTCTCAGTTTGCTTCTCAGAGAATTCAAGTTTTATTCCTTTTAGTTTAGTCTCTTCAGACTCTTGTACTGTTCTCATCACTGTGGCAAGTTCTTAATTTCACTGATTGAACAGAATTTATCTGTACCTGAGCTTCCAAAAATGTCTGTGCTCTGCCATTCATCAGCTTCAGCATGCATTCTACATAGTTGTATCTATCAATCTTTTTTTTTTTCTTTATTTCCTGTTTTAGAGATATAATTTTTTTGTGGTAGCCACGGTTCTCCATACAGGCTACAGGCTTTTGCAAGTGAAAGGGTAGGTTGTTTTTTCTAAAGTGCTTCCAGGAAGCTAAGGCATTTCAAAATCCAATTCTTTCTGTAGGAAACTTTCTTACTCTTTTTGATCTGTAGAAAGAAAACATAATGTTTTCCATAATTTAGAAACAAAATGCTTGCTATATAAAGGACAGTTTTTTCATATGTTAAGCAACATCAGTCAATTTTTATAATATTTTTGGTTCCATAAAATCACAACACTGTCTTTGAGGAATTCTTTGCAAGTGGAGATACAGGAATAAGGAGAGCTCCCTCCACAGCTGCTGCTTGTCAATAGCATTGCTGTATCAGCAACATGCTTCAACAATCTGGGATGACAGGAATGCTATTTCCTTTCTCTCTCCAGGTGGGAGCCACTCCCCACTCTTTCCATGATTAAAGAGTGATCCCAATGTCAGCTGCCTGGGATTCAGGAAATATACCACCTTTTTGTAATGACAGTTTTAGGATTCCAGGTTTTAGTACATGAAAGTGGGTGGTTTGTTTTGGTTTGGGTTGTTTGTTTGTTTTTTTTTATAAGGGGTAAGGGGGAGAGTGGAGATAAAGGATGGGGGAGCTGGTTTGTGTAATCACTGTGTTCCCTGGGATAACACCTTGTTTTTAACAAAGTACATAGAAATGTGCTGGCTCAGTTATGAACTGCATTGGCAAAGGACCTGTCAAGGGCTTTTCACAAATAATACCTTGGTGCACATCCCACAAAACACTCATGGGTCTGCTCAGTAGCATCCTTTCAAATATGGTTTTATATCTCCTAAATCATAAGAGGTACATCAGGTAAAGGATAATCTTACAAAACAAAACAAACAAAAACCCCACAACTGAGTGAAATCATGCTAGCTTCATTCTTCTGACTTACTGATGACACGGAAGTTCCATGGGGGGGTTAGACAATTCACAGGCTGACCCACATTTTACCACAAGCTTATTGTCTCTGTTCAGTAAAAACTTTTTTCTTAGACCTTGAGATGTGGTGAATTAGACACAGTAAGTGTCATCTCCATACATTGCACCATTTGTATTAATTGTTCCCAGAGAAACTTGTATGTACGTGTACTGGATTTTTTAGATGCACTTGAAATCAGTGGGGGAGAGAGCTGCATTATGTTTATAGTAGAAAATAATGCAACTTGCTAGTAGCAAATAAGCAAAGCAAAGCACCCTTTCTGAGGACCAAGTGCCCATCCTACGCCTGATTCTGGGGAGATTACTTCCGAATTATCTAGTTTGGTTGTGTAGCTTTAATGTTCATTAGCTGTTAAGGACCACAGAGAGATGTCAGTTATCTGACTTAGATGCCTGAAACAGGCACCTTATGAGTGCATGAGGTCTTTCTGAAAACCTTCAAAGCATCCATTCCCTGTCAACTGTAGGATCAAATACAAGCATATTTGATTATACAAAATGCAGAAGCTTTCTTTAGAAGGACTTGTTCACTAGGCTCTTCAAGATAGTTGAAATTCATATGCAAAAATTGTATTGGCTAGATTTTATGTCAAAAGTTGTTGTGAAAAGATTTTGCAGATGAAGTCAGAAATGTAGCCTAAAAGATTCAGTCTATTTTTTCCATCTACAAATTTAATTTCCTAGTTATCACTTGGAGAAAACACTGAAATTGAGGTTGCAAAACACAGAGCAAATGTTAAGTGTATCTGAACATTAAATTGTAGATAGATGTAAAAATATAAGTGAAATACTTGCAAAAGCCATGCAGAATTTAGCAAGTGAATAGAAAGCAACTCAAAGGATCAGCAAAATAAAACATTTCCTTACTGAAGAAAAAGAGACTTTCTGCTTGAGAAATAGATGTGAATACTTGATTTTATCCCTCCCCAATTGACAAGTAAATTACCTCTATACATATACAGAAAGAGGAAAAAAACATTGATTAGATTTCTAATGTTGTAAACACCAACCTACTGAGATCTCAGATTTTTTTCTTCTGTTTGAGAATAAATCTTTTGAAGATTAGAAAGAATAAAGTAGGACACTGGACTTGGTAAATGTTTCCAAATTAATCTCCCGTACTAGACAATTATTCTGTCATTGAGCATTTCCATAACTGTAGAGTTACAAAACAGAAAGTGTATTTACAGCATAATTTAGAAGGACCAAAATGAGATACAACTATTTTTTTGAAGTTGATCTTTGTAAACAAATCACAAATGTAATACCTCCAAGATCAAACAAAAAAAGTAAACTCAGTTTCTCAGCAGTTATCCTTTCATTACAATATCACTGGAATAGGTTCAGGCTTTACTAATTGGTACATGCCTGTTATGGACGTTGGACTAGCAGCCTCTCACAGCAGCAGGAGGAAGGGTTGCTATGTAACTAATTACAGCTATCAGCAGTGGTTCTGTTTTAAATGGTGTATGAATTAGGCAGTCTCCTAGAAACACACACAAGTGAATTTGCCATTAACAATGAACAGCTCTGTGAAAAGAACGCAGTATAAATTTACTTAGTCCATCCTGGGATTAGGCAGACAGCTCTACTCTTATTTGGCCTCTGAAGTAAATTTCAGTGGAAAACTTAAGAGGCTTTTCTCTGGCAAAGTGAATTTTGCCACATACTTGGTGCCTTATTGGAATACAGACTGTATTCCAATTCCAATTACACTAATGCAAGCTGTGAGTAAGTTCATTGTGCTCACTGGAATTACACTAGATTTACAACAGTGTTATCTGAGATTTACACCTCTATAAATTAATCTGAGATGTGGCCACATGGTCTAGCTGGTTGTTAGCTTAATAGGAAAAATATAGTTGCATAAATAGTTCATATCTTTCATACTAATTTGGGACCTCCTCACAGCTGCTTACTTACCCATTTATATTAATTTACTACACCAGAAACATGTCCAATTAATAAGAAAGGTAATTCACTCACTGTTCATGATTAGCAAAACTTTTTCTTTGCCATTACACCTATCCCTACATAATATTTATCTCCCTGAAATGTTTGTTTCTGTTCTTAACACCTTAAGGATGGTGGAGGTTTGTTGTACCATGGCGTCTTGGTTCTAAAGCTGCTAAAGTAGCCAGCTTTTTTCCTAGTGATGACGAAACAAATCTGAGATATGGATTAGAACTGATCTAGCAGGGAAACCAGAAATTGTATGTTTTCAAGGAACATGAGCAGTGGAAAAGGA
Source organism: Pardalotus punctatus (assembly GCA_013400915.1). Classification (NCBI taxonomy): domain Eukaryota; kingdom Metazoa; phylum Chordata; class Aves; order Passeriformes; family Pardalotidae; genus Pardalotus; species Pardalotus punctatus. The sequence goes on from VZTX01005505.1 coordinate 20,457, forward strand.
GTGTAATGTTAATTAAAATTGTCACATAGTTCTCTCAGTCATTCTAGATTTAATTTAAAATCTAAATCCTGTTTGGGATCTAGAATTTTCACAACTATAAGAACAACCAGGAAAAAACACATTTTTTTAACATAGAATAGATTGCTTCTAAAACTTCAAGGAAATTAGATGTGCCCTCTGTCTTTCTTCCTGCACTGTCCATTGGGGTTTTTGCTAGCTCTTTCATAGGAGAATTTTATATAACAGAAGTTGCACAAGAAAAATCATGCAAATTATGATTGCACTAAATTAAGCTGTTCTCAGGTCTATTAGTGAGCTAAAGCCAGGTTGAGTTGGCTCCCAGAGGCCTCATTGTTCACTCTTCTAGGCAATAAAATAGTTGTTCCAGAGTCATTACTGTATATGAGACAAGTTGTTGCTGCTCCCCACAATGAGGAAGCTGACCCAAGGACTTTATAGTAAAAAATCTTCCCATTTCTACACAGATAATTTAACTCTTGTTCTTCTCAGTCCAGCACAGTAAAACAACAGCTATGTTACCACAGACAAGTGCTTTCCTAATCTTTCTGTGATGAAAATGTCCTTTCTAAGAGATGACAATCACGCCACCATATGGGAGTAGTAGTGTGTCAGACTATACATTCCGGTTTATGATACTTTAAACTACTATTTTATATTCTTCAGATTTAAGAAACAATGTACACCAAACTCCAAACCTCCCTTGGGGAAAAAAAAAAAAAAAAAAGGAAAAAAAGGTGAATAAAGAAAAAATAATAGAAGAAAGAAAAAAAGTCAATTCCAAAGGAAATGCCTAACAGGAAATGAAGATTACTTGTCATCACCTTGAACACCGTATAACTACTTGCACTTGTACAAAGCTGAGGTTTAATGTAACTACTTAGACTTGTAGGAATATAGTACTTTGTGTTGTCATAGAATAATTATATTGTGAAGCAGAAAAATAAAATATTCAGCAGCTATAAATTCCTGAAATTTTGAATTTTGAGCTTATTTATTATTTCTTTCTTAAAGGGAACTAATTTAGAGAAATAAAATGGAGTAAAGAAAGCTCTTTTGCTTTGGTGCTTAAAATGGTACTACAAAACATATTTAATTTTCTGATCCCTGTAGACAGGGATGTTAAGATACCAGTGAACTTCTATTTTGTCTTTCTTTCAGTGGAGCAGTAAAACAAAAAAAAAAACAAAAAACACTTTCTTTGTCTTACATATACATGTACAAAACCACAAATATACCCTATTTAGGTAAATTAAATTCTTAATCCTTCCTTTTTTCCCTGAGGTAAGAAGTCTATAAGGTAGAATCGAGGAATTTTTTTTTTTTTTTTCCTTTTATACTTGCTGAAGAAAAAGATGTAGAGAAAATTTAAGGATGGAAAAATACCTTTGAGTTATTCTGTATTGCTGCAGATTATTCTAATCTGGATTCTCATTAGAGTGTTCTCATTACCACTTTTTTCATCATTGTTTTTTTTCTTATCAATAATTTTTATTATTATTTTTATCCTTTTACTTAGTTTCCAATAAGTAATCATATCTATATACATATAGATATATAGTGTTGAAGTTTTTTCCTGCTTTTCATACTGCTCGCAAAAATGCTAAGAAGGCTACATTCAAACTGCTCCAGAAAACAAGAATTAGCAAGCACCTAGCCAATGTACTGTATCCAAATGCTTAATCTGCTTATATATTGTAAAACTTCCACCAATTTCTAAAACACGGACAAAGTTAAACCTTAGTCCTGGCTATTCATTGGAAAAGTGACAACTCCTGGAGGAAAAATTGCAATTGAAGTTAAACAAATGGGCCAAAAAAAAGCAATTGCAAAAATTACCAAGGGCCACGTAGACACTCACAAGATAGCTTTGGGATGCTGCAATTCTGAACAAATCACTACTATGCCACCCCATGAAAATAAACAAAACATACTGTGGACTCTTTTACCTTAATCAGGTGGGAATGAGTTGGTACTAGACAATTAAAAAAAAAACCCAAAAACATTTACCAGTTAAATTATAATGGTACATACTCCAGCTTAGATGTCATCCTTCAGGTAGCAAAGGTTTAATTTGACTGCATACCTTATGTTGGTTAGCCTGACAGAATAAACTGTGCCAGAAAGAAAATATGTTTTCTCTTTATTTAATGAGTATAAAAATGCACATCTTTTGAGACGAAGAATCATGTATGTTATATCAGAATGGGATTGTGGTATAGATGGGGTGCAAATGCTTATAAAGAACTTGAAAATATTTAGAAAAATAAAATTTAAGCATGACTTTTATGTTATGATTTAAATTGCAATGTCCAACATCCTTTATGACTCTGGCTTTCTATTAGAGATATTAACTTACTTGTATGATTGCTTTCTCCCCATCTCCCATCTCCACAACAGTGTTGACTGAATACTAAACAAGTCTGCAGACAATACAAAACTAGGAGGAGCTGTTGACTCCCTTGAAGCAGGGAGGCCCTGCAGAGAGACCTTGATAAATTAGAGGGCTGGGCAATCACCAACCATAGGAAGTTCAACGAGGGAAGATGCCAGATTCTGCACCTGGGATGGGGCAACCCTGGATATACAGGGGACAGACTACAGAATGAGATGCTGGAAAGCAGTTCTGTGGAAATGGACCAGGGGATCCTGTTTGATGGCAAGTTGAACATGAGTCAGCAGAGCCCTGGCAGCCAGGAGGGCCATGTGTCCTGGGGGGCATCAGGCACAGCATCACCAGCCAGGCAAGGGAGCGATTGTCCCGCTCTGCTCTGCACTGGGGCAGTCTCACCTTGAATATTGTGTGCAGGTTTGGGTGCCACAATATAAGATATTAAACTATCAGAGAGTGTCCAAAAGCGGGCAGCAAAGTGGCAAAGAGGAGAAGCCATATGAGGAGCGGCTGAGGTCACTTGGTTTGTTCAGCCTGGAGGAGACTGATGGAAGACCTCATTGCACTTACAACTTCCTTGTGAAGGGAAGNGGGACAGACTACAGAATGAGATGCTGGAAAGCAGTTCTGTGGAAATGGACCAGGGGATCCTGTTTGATGGCAAGGTGAACATGAGTCAGCAGAGCCCTGGCAGCCGGGAGGGCCATGTGTGTCCTGGGGGGCATCAGGCACAGCATCACCAGCCAGGCAAGGGAGCGATTGTCCCGCTCTGCTCTGCACTGGGGCAGTCTCACCTTGAATATTGTGTGCAGGTTTGGGTGCCACAATATAAGATATTAAACTATCAGAGAGTGTCCAAAAGCGGGCAGCAAAGTGGCAAAGAGGAGAAGCCATATGAGGAGCGGCTGAGGTCACTTGGTTTGTTCAGCCTGGAGGAGACTGATGGAAGACCTCATTGCACTTACAACTTCCTTGTGAAGGGAAGAGGAGGGACAGACACTGATCTCCTCTCTCTCTGGTGACCAGTGACAGGACCCGAGGAAACGGCCTGAAGTTGTGTCAGGGACGTTTATGCTGGATATTGGAAAAAGGTTCTTCCCCCAGAAGGTGGTTGGACACTGGAACAGGCTCCCCAGGGAAGTGGTCATAGCACCAGCCTGACAGAGTTCAAGAAGCATTTGGACAATGCGCTTGGGCACATGATGTGTCTTGGGGTGTCCTGTGCAGGAGGTGGACTCGATGATCCTTGTGGGACCCTTCCAACTCAGCTTATTCTCTGATTCTGTGATTCTGTGAATATTCCACAGATAATGTGTTGTCATTATACCTACCTTATGGGCAAGGAGCTGATACTCAGAAGATGTGATGGGTGGATTTATCATATATCACAGGCATCTAGTTATGAAACACAGTGCAAATTTCAGATTATCAGAATATGTACTTGATTGCTATTTGTTGCATACTTAAGGGCTTTAAGTCCTTGGTATTAAAATTTTCCAAGCATTCAAAAAGTATCTATCTTGACATGTACAGAAGTCTTGCCAGTGCTTAAAAACTTGATAGATTACCTTATGCTAAAATTCTCTAAGGAACTACAAACAAAATATTTATCTTCCTATCTCGTCCATGTACTTGTTCTAGTAGACGTTCCCAGAACAAGCCTGCTAAACCACACAGTGTGCAAGAAAGAGATGTCAGCTGTGGTGTCATCACTATCTCCTAAGAAGGCAATAAGAGCAAAACTGTCATTCATACACGAGAAATTGTATTTAATTTCCTCTTCTCACTGGGGGAATTTGAATGAGTGCCTCTGAAACACTGGAGTATGCAATATCATGTAGCATGAAATATACAGTAGATTCAGATGGGATGTTTCATTCTTTCAAATTTAATTCAATTTATACAGGATAATTAGAAAGAATAAAAGTAGGAAGTTACAGCATGAATCTCATTAAATCAGAATACATTTTTGAGAATTAAAGAATAGATTTGAGTCTCATGATTACAGACTATTGAATGATTGGCTATCACTGTCTGAAAGGAAGTTTTTTTCTTTTTTAGTTGTATCTGGAACAGAAAGACAGAGACTGCCAATTATGAGTAGATGAACTGTGTGTTCTCTAGAGTTATGAAACTGTCAAAGCCAATATGTTTAGCCATCAACCAAACAAGAGCAGGTGTCAAAAGGAGAAAATATGTATCACAAGTTCAGAAGTCACTGTAAAAATCAAGTTTACAGGGATGATTGTTTTAATTAAGATAGAGGTTGCCAGGCATGTTAGAGAATAAGAATTCATGGCAGACCACGTGAACTTTCTGAGACTTTTCCAGGTCTCAGCATGTGCCAAGGGCTTTCCTGGCACACACTAAGACTCAGGTTCTAGTGTGCTTTCATCACAGGGAAAAAAAAAATCAGTGACTTACTTTTGGAAAAATGGAAAAACAGTCACTTAGAACTTGAGTAAACTGATCCAAATGACCATCTCTACATATAATTGTCCTTCAGCACTGATAGCTAAAGCTCTAATTCCAGTGGGGAAAGAACTCACTTGAAAATCTAGACATGGGCTTTCAAAATGTCAAAATGTAAAGCTAAAAAAAAAAAAGGCAAACAAAAAGAAGTGAGCTTGCAAATGCTGTTTTTGCTGACAGCTTTAAAGAAGAATAACAGTCCTTTTGACCTTGACAATTATCAGGTCCCTATGTGACTTTTCTTTTTTTGTGTGTGTGTTTTGCCAGTTTTACAAAGTTTCGACACTAAGGAAGATAAACGACAGTGAATGGAATCAGGTGTCCTGAAGTATTTTCTGCAGTGCCCAGGGGCTCCACTTGGTTTTTGTATACTCAGCACAGAGATGGGCTGTGCTAAGCATTTTATCAAATTTGTAGAAAAGGTACTGGTGCAATTATCATCTTCTGTGTAATTTGCCTTCTGGGAAAAGATTTGTTAGCCAAATATCCCCTCTTCATTCTTTTTTAGTAAAGCTGAGTAGCTTTGACAGAAACTGAAACCCTAAACAAAATTATTTCTGCAACTTTAATGTCCTCATTTCAATGAAAAAATATTTCAAAATAGTTCCCAAGAAAAATAATCACGAGAATCTTTATTTTTCAATATTCCTCTCTGAGAAAAAACAAACAAACAAACAAACAAAAAAAAAAACCAAAAAAACTCCACAAAAAAAACAAAAAAAATCCCCAACCAAACAAGAAATATTAAACTGTAAAAATAGTAAACTGGAAAAATGTATCAGATTTAATGAAAGACTGAAATACATACATTGGCCAATAATTTACTCAAGAAGTTTTGCTGATGTCTTAAACTGTGAAAATAAGACTGAATGAATAAAGCAAATAAATAAGTAAAATATATTGAGAATTTGAAAGATCTTTAATATTATGGTCACAAAGCATTATGTGGAGGTTGGGTCTCCATATTTCAGAGTATATTTCCTTTTTTAAATATTTTCCAATGCTGTGTTTTCTCAAGTAACTTCTAGGTCTATCCCAAAAAGTTTTGGCTTACTATTTAACCCAGAGATCATCTCCTGCCATAGTTCAATATATGCAATACACAGGCAGAGTTATATGGTGTACAAATATCACTGTCTAGCTGCACTACAGGTTTTGAATTATTACAGACAACTTGAACTGGAAAAAAAATGAACACAAAAAAACTAGTTATGATTATGAAATTCTTTGAGTGACACACATATAAACAAGAGAAGAGGCAAATCCAAGGGCTATATTGTATGGACATAGCTGATAATTCTAACAGGGATCTAGCACAGCAGATGCAAAGTTTAAATAGCACTTTCGGTTTAAATGCAAGTTTAAATATCACTGGTTTCATGATCACTGTCTCAAACAGATGAATTTGGTAGTGTTGATGCAAATCCTTTTTTCTTAAAATGATTTCTCTTGTATATAAGCATTTCATCTGGTGTTTACTTCAGTTTATCTGAGGTGAAACACTCAGATTCCTTTCCTGCAAGCAGGAATTGTATCCATTATTTAAAAAAAAAAAAACCAAACAAACCTTGACTCTTTCCTGTCAAAAGATAAATTGTGCTTATGTTTTATGGAAGTCTACTTAATTCAGAAGTGGATGGTCAAGATTAACTGCTGTCCTGAAACTGCTGGAAAATTCCCATAAAACTGCTTTATCAAACCAAATGTTTGATAGGTCTGAAGGTAGAATGACTTCCATTCTTCCTATATTGTGGAATAAAAAACTGTAGCATTGGTTAGTCAGAAAAGCAGTAGAAGGACTATCTGAAGGAACACAGAATGGGAAGAAAACTTTTGTTTTTCAGCTGAAGCGTGGAAATTAGTAGACAAATATGTACTAACCTCTTAAGGGGAGAGGAAATACATTTCTCCACTTGCCATGCTCTAAAAATGTTGCCATTCATACATTTTATGAGAGGGCAAAATTTGCCAACTAAGTTCCAGGCCTGACAGGGTTTTGGAAGAAAGCTGGGTCTATTGTCTGGGTAGGTAGGAACTAATCACTAAGTTTCTCAAATGTGAGAAATTCGGACAATTGTAAAAAGAGAAGGTAGCTAGAAAATTCTGAAAGTAACATGGAGATGGTTGCAGTTGTGAGTGCCTTAATTCTGTTTCAGTTTCACTAAATCTTTTACTGTTTTCTGGAACATTGCTGGTTTAGGTACCAATACGTGACATTTGATTACAAGAAGCTAAAACGGCAGTCAGTTTCAGCATCTGTAGTACAAAAATCACATTCTAGCTTTCACAGGCATGAGCTAGGCTCACACCTCACTTGAGGTCATTACTATGTGAGCTCTGAGTCACATTATGTAGCAAAGCTATTAGTCAAGTCAGTAGAGCTGGGATTCATCTCACCTAACTTCTGGAATGTGATTAATCTGACCTGGTTTGAATGCCAGATTTATGATGAGATGAATCACCTTGTAGTTGTGCCTGTTTTTCTGCACTGACTGCAAAAGAACTCTAGATAGCTTTTTCAGGTGCAGATTTCTACTCTGTGCATGACTAAAGTTAGATGAGATAAACCTCAGCTGAGTTTCAGGAAAAGCTATGGTCAAATGAAGTACAGGCAGCAGAGGGTAGAAAGCCTATCTTTTTGCATGCTCAATACTTGACAAAAGTAGAGGCTTCATCAATATATCTTCTAGCTAGATTTTTGAAAGAGGTACTGGAAAGTTTCTTTCTTAAAAAAAAAAAAAACTAGAATACAATCCCCATGTGCAATAATGGTTGGGGTTTTAACTGTCAGCAAGGGCTTAGAGTTCTAAAGGAGGATCAAAGAGAGTTGGCATATTGCTTAAAACGTGTATGTTTCTAATACATCACAAGCATTCAAATTGCAGTGACTACAATACATTTAGTGGCTTAGCATGATATGTAATAGGAATTAAGTTAGAGCATTTGGTTTCATTTTGGGGTTTTGATTTAGAACATTCCAATTTAGCCATTGCCATTCTGAACATTGGTTTCTAATCTAGTTGAATTGCTTTATTCATCACACTGTAATTCTGTTTTTCCTACTGTACTTTGACCTACAGTGAGACCTTACTGAAAGAATAAAAGTTGAAGGTATTGAAGGATTCTCAATCAATTGACAGATTGCTATCACCTTCACAGTAATTTTCAATTCTTATGCATGGATCTCATGTCAGAGCATAAATATATTTATCACCAAAAAAATGTAATAAAAATTCATTGCTAGCAGAATGCATGCATAATGGTTTTGAAATTTTGTAATATATAGAAGTTGTTGCCTAGAGAAAAATGCTTTGTATATAGCACATGTAACTATGCATATGTACACCTATACACACGTGTACATATGTTTATATGACTGAAGGATGGAAGGAAACAGAGACATTTGTTATAAATTACAAATGAATGTTTAATCTTGACAAGGCTTTACTTGTTTGAGAATCAAAACCCTTCCCAGGTACCTCAAAAAGCAAATTATCAGAAAGATTCTCTTTTGCTACTGCCGTTAACAGATAGATGTTGACGACAGTTTAGTTTGGTTTCAGCACAGCTCTTGGGCCACAGCTGCTTACCAGGCAATCTAAGTACCACTTGAACGCTCAGTTGCAGATTGACCTTGTGGTAATTGAGGTTATGAAAAGGCTCTTGTTCTCTAAAATCTCAAATGAACACCTCTCCCTCTGGGAGACAGCAGGATATTCAGCAATATCAGCCCCGCTGAACCTGCGAGATTTTTTCTGCCGCTCTGGTCAGTGCTGAGGTCAGGATGAGAAACAAATGCCTGTGACGGGATATGAGGAATGTAATGGAGTAGCAAGTAAAGATGAAATTATCTGGGCTGAAATTATTTTCCTTTAATCGTGTCCCGTTCTGCCACTCCGAAAAGACCTGCTGAGTATTTGAAAACATATTTTTAACACTTTTCTCACTTATGTCAGGAATATTTTGTGTTCTTATTCTTGATTTTGTCCCTATTTTTTCTTTAAAAAAAAAAAGGAAAATAATGACAGGTTAAGATCTCGTTTCTTTAAAGCAGAGAACCATCTGCTGAAGTTATCAATTACTTCACTTTGCAGCATGAGCCAGCATCTGAACATCTCTGCCCCTGCCAGTAATTAACATTACAGTCAATGGGAATTAATGTTCAGGCTTTCAGAGGAAATGGGGATAATTAAACTAATCATAAGAAGTATACAACAATTATTGTTATAATTTGAAATCTCAAGCCAATTAGCTATGCTAGCCACCCTCTTTGGCAAAAGCTCACTGTTTATGGTAGCTAAATATAAGATTAAAATTAGTGATGGCAGAACATCTTCTAACTACTCAACTTAGGTCAGGACTTTTTGTTTTGATTTAAATGCTGTATACAAAATTAAGAGAAGACTCTCCAGTGGCAAAACCCTTTTTAGCAAGCTATTAATACTTATTGGGCCTGAATATTCTACTGGAAATTAAAAAAAGGGTTAGCTCCAAAGGAGCCTGAGACAGGCATGGATCCTCAACATGAAAACCTGAAGAATGAACACCATGATTTTAAGATACTGTCTTGTCTGAAGATTTTGATTCATGTAACAAGTGTATTAATATGCATTAATCAGTCTTAGGTGAAGTTGTCACTGTAGAGGACCAGACCTAAGCATGTTTTGTCTCAAATATTCTGAGTATTGCTTTAGGAAAGGTGTGATCAGAGGACAGGGCCCTGTGGAGCTGGGGCACTGCTATGCTGCGCCAACTTCCTGCTCCGCCTTGAGATTTGTGCTCAGTCCCATCCCCTAGTTCCATTTCCTGGAGGAGGGCTGGCTGTGCATGTGGGAACAAAAGAGTGCCAAAAATTTAATTCACATAAGAGGCATGCACCAGGTTAACTATAAAAGGGAGAGATCAGGCCCCCTCATGTTCTTTTTCCTCTCTTTCACTCTCATTGTTTGTCCCAGCTCCACACAACAAGACCAAGGCAGGATCTAAGGATTGGTGATGTTCTCTTCCCTTGTTTTGCGAGGGCAGAGCACACCCATCACGTTCTACCCCGTACTCCATACTGAGCTTTGTTGTTGGGGGTGTGGACAGTGAGCCACCACCTTTGATTGTGTGCTGTGGCTTGTGAGCCAGGACCTGTGAGGAGTTTGCTGTGGGAGTTGGAAACTTATTTCAGGGCTCTATACAAAATTAAAGACTTGTTAGGAATCACTCTCAAGGAAGTGTATCTTAAATGAAGGTGTGACAAAATTTTGTTGTGAATGGTAATTTCATTAATCAGCCTTACCCTCTAGATTGTATTTCCAGGCAGTCTTATGTCATAACTTTAACAAATATTTGCTTGGAAGTATGTATTACTATTCAGATTAAAGCAAAATAAAACACAGTCATTAAGAAAACAAGAATGTAAGGATAAAAGCAGTTGTATATCTGGTGCCTAGTATACAGAACAAGTAGTTGTCTTTCCGTCACTACAGCTGCCTCCATGTAGGCAGAATATTTAGGTTTTTTTTTTATAAAATATTGCCCCAATAACTTTGAATCTAGACCACAATGAGAAATGACCACCTGAATTCCTGCATCAGTCCTTGGAGGATGCAGCTACCTTTGCCTTCTGATTTTAACAGAAAGCAGATGCTACAAACACCATCTTCTCCCTTTCCTCTGCCCACCCTCCCTCATATTTTTCAGTTAAGTTTTTGTGAAAAGTTGCTCTGGGCACAAGTTCATCAAAATGGATAGTACTTTATTGGTACACCAGTGTGCATGTGTTCATGTATGAAATACCACTGAAATATTTCAAAAGAACAACCACTTTTTTCACTTTTCTTGCAGGAACAAAAGAATTTTTGTTGTTATGTCATACTCCATATGCTGATCATGACAGAACTGATACTAAAATCCATTCAAAGTCCACTGACAGAGGATAGATGCCCATTGTTTTGCTGGAGGTGGCTTGGGATTAGGGTTTCAATTCTTTACAGCAAAAATATAAATAGGTTGATTGCACCTTAATGTCAGATATAAAGGTAATGAAGCTAGTTTTCTCCAGAAATATTAATTATTCTTTTCTTTTCTTCCTAAGTGAAAGGTCATGTTACACAAAGGGATTTTTTTTTAGTAAAAATATTAATTTGGATGGGTTTTTTACAATATTTCTTTATGAAATTAATTTCTTTGTTCTTCTTTCTTTTTTATTGGCTCATGTTTTCAAAGACTTTTATTCATTTCCTGTTTAAAAATTGACATATTATGACATATTTCATGTGTTAGCTCTTACTTTCCTTCCTGCACTTCTGCTTCCCTAAACTTTAGAGAAGCTTTAACATTGCTTTTCTAAAAAAATTAAATGTTAATTTTTCAAGATAGTGTCTATTTTCCATGTCAAATTTTGGTGAAATACAGCAAGTAGAATACATATTCTCGTTCTGTTCTAAATTATAATCAGGCAACTATTATCTATGAAGTGCAAAAATTACACTTTATTGGGCTTATCAGAATCCAGCTTTCATTTCTTATGCTTAAAATCCCTCTCCCCCACCTCCAAAGAATGTGTCCTATGCCAGTTCACAGAATACCTTTCAAGATAAATATTCTTTTGCCTTTCTTTGTTTACTACCACCATGTTCTACATCAGCCTATGAAAGGGTCAACAACATTTAGTTCTGAAGAAGAAAAATGGCCTTGTTCATTATTATAAAAAATAGTAAAAGGTTTCTCCACCACATGGTTGTGTTATCAGTTTACACACTGAAGCATGTTGCAGGAAATTATGAATGAAAAGATAATAAAATGGTTTTCAGCTGTCTCAGTAAAACATGCATGCTGCCAACATTTTTGTCATCAATAATTCTCTCATAAACATGGGGCTCTTCTTTCATTATGCAGGCTGTCATGCTTTATTGAACCACATAATTTCACCTAATTAAAATAAGCAGTGTGTAGTTTCCTCCCCCTTCTGTTTTTCTTAGCTGGACAAGTGCCAGTAAGTGTTTAGAGTATCCAAAGTGGACATCCTATTAAATATTCATTTTATGCTCCTCTTTGCAGTCAAAAGTACAGTAACTCCTGCTGATTTCCTTTGTGAATACCAAGATGCACTCTATTTATCTGATGATTTAATATATGGTAAACAGTCTAGGATTTGCAGTTAAGGTGACTGGAAAAGATTTGCATTTGTTAAAATGGGCAAAAGGATAGGAGGCTATGCAAAACAGTTTACTGATATCAAGCCAGCAACATAAACTGTTCAATCTCTCATAAGTAATTATGCTACAAATCACCTCATAATCACTCATCTGCTATTGCAGTGCGTTTCTGTTTAGGCAACTCATCTCAGGCAAAGTTTGTTTATTTATTAAAAAAAAAAAAAAAAAAAAAAGAAAAAGACTCCATAACTTCATGCACACAGAGAATTCAAACGAGAATCAAGTTCTAGCTGCCATATACCATTTGGATCAGAAATAAATCTGATCCAGCAACGGTGGCAGTCAGCAGTCTGCATTTGGCAATATAGACATCAGTGTCTGTTTGTGACAACACATGCTTTTTCTTTTAAGAAGTGACATTTTTCGTTCATTTTATTGCATTAAAATGTCTTTAAGCATAAGTACAGGACAGAGATGGTTTCACAAAAAGAAAATCAGAATTGGAGAAATGATTAATGAAAGGATGAAAGGACTGTTGAACTAGTGAACAAAAGGAAAGACAAGTATAGTGTAAATTTTCAAAAATTCTGAAAAAGCTTACAGTCATGACTAACATTTTCATCATAAAACTCAGCTTTGCTTTACACACACAACCATGAAAAATAATGGCAATACTGTATGGTAATACTTTTTCAGATCCTGCTATGAGTCACCTTTCTGAAGCTATCTTTTTAAATCATGTAAAAAATGTGCCACATGACAATCATTAGAGTAATAAGTTTTCTTCATGCTTAAGTAAAATGCTATTGTTCAGGAATGAAAAGAAGCTCAGATTTACCATATTGTCACATTTTTTCCCATTTGTTCACATCCATTAACAGCTTTTAGCTTGTAACTGAATTTCATTTTGAGAAAGATTAAAACACAGATGGATAATCAGAAAGGGAAAGCTCAGGAAAATCAGAAGAATCTCTCTTTAGAATATCAGCTATGACAAGATTAACACAAGTCCTAAAGTATAGGAATTTAGGGGATTTTGAATGCAAAAGAGTGTATCGCTTTCATTCAGGTTTATAAAAAAATCTGTTTACATCTTCTATTTATACCAGGAACTTCTGTTGAGGTTTGGTCCTGTAGGAATTAAATTACTGAAAACATTCACTTGCCTTCCATAGTAATTATGGGTTTATGTAGATGTTCAGAGTTCAGCATCTGCTTAGAGGATTTGAAAGATTTTATTTGAAATGGGACAGCAATACTTCCTTTGCATGGCCCCAATTATCACACTGAACACCTTAAGATGGTTAAAACTTTTCTTCTCAAGAAAATTCTGTGATAGATGCCAGTGCTTTCACTGACATTTTACTTTACCGTTGAAAAGCAGAACTAAATTGCCCAAAATGACATAACTTTCCAAAAGGTACTTAGTCCTGTTTACTATATTATGTTACACATTTACAAGAAGTTTTTGGTAAATTATGTTTGAATCCTCTAAGTACCTCTGATATGTTAAATAGGAGCACTCTAGATATGGTTTGTTCTGATAGCACCTATAAACCCTGTTCAGCCAAAATATAACTAATAATAAAAAATTATAATTGATTTTTAATAACTGAATGAACATGTATTTAAGTTTTGGCTCTTCGTACATCTAAAAAACGCAGAATGATCATTACAATTTGCAAGTGAGAAAAATCTGTGAAAATTAATGGCTGCCTACTGAAACATGGATGCCATATTGTATATCTCTAAATTACCTTTCATTATGGAATGATACCACATTAAGTTTTCCTGTATCAAAGAAGGAATAAAGTACAAATTAATTTTGAAGCATCATCTATTAATGGATTTTTCCTGTTTGAGATGAAAGTTTTCTCACTAGATAAAGATTATAGAAGAGATAAATAAATTGCTCTCCATATGTTTGTGTATATAGCCACTATACAAGTAAATAATAGGGCATTATACAGCTATAATTTCATTAACAGTAGTCACTCCACATTTTCATAATGCAGTAAAAAATATTATACAATTGTTACCATATTTTTCTAATTTGTTTCATTAACAATATTGCAACCTAATTATAGTTTTTAGACTTAGATATGTAATAGAAAAGTGACTGCTATATTTGAAACACTGTAAGTTATGCTACCATTTTCAAGCAGTACTAATTTTATTTAACAAACTGGAAATTGAATTTAATCTCTCCATAGCAGAGTGCAAAGTCATTCCTTTTTACACTGACGTAATTTGAACACCCCATATAGTTTTAAAAGCATTATAAGGGTATCATTAAGCATATGAAGCAAAGGCCAAAAATGAAAAGAACCTTTGGATCATGCCTTGCACGGGGAAAGTTCTTTTACCATAGTCACACAGTAAAAGGTCTTGGGCTTTTACAGCTTGCTTGTTTGTTTATGTACTTATTTTGACTCATGTGGGTTTTTAAAAATTATCATTATCATAAAGACCTCACTTCAATTAGGAAAATACTTCCAGAAAAATATGTCTACTTGTGTATGTAATTTTCATTAGCTCCTATAAATACAAATATAAAATATCTAATTAACTTTGCATTTTAATTACATTAAAGTATAAAGCTCTTGAAAAAAAAACCAGTAAAAATAAATAGGGCTTTCTGTATTAGAGGAAATATTCAGAAATGAATGCAAAATAAAGAATAGTAATAATAACAATGAAAATTCAATATTATTCTTTCTTTTGACTGAGAGTGATACCATCACAAAAGCTGTGATAGAAAATAGACACAGAAAAATTGAGTCCTTAACCAACTTCTCTCTGCTTTTGAACTCAACAAATTAATCCTAGTCAAGCAATACCTATGAGTCAATTACTATTTTCTTGATCCTCTGCACCCTACTGAAAGGGGGGTTTTATGTCATTCAGCTTCCTCTTAAGCCTCCTCCATTTTCTATCAGCACTTGATTTAACAATCATTCTTCAAAAACATTTTTGCAAAGACCTTTCTAAGGGTTTTAACCTTGCCTCTTGGGTGAAATGCTGGAATAAGAGTAATGATGTCTTATTAAAGCTAGTCCTAATAAGAACAGCTCATCCTTGCCCTGTGGTGCCCTTCAGAAACACAGTGGTAATGTAAGAGAGAGAGCGAAGTTCTTCCTAGCATGTAATGCTAACTTGAGTGCTCCCAGTCTCCTGTTTATTTTCCCATCAAGAAATGCGCATTTGTCTTTGTATTGTTGTTTTCATTCTTAAATATTTGCTCCTCTATTTCTTTTCCCCTGGGGAAAAGGACAGAAGTGCCTCTGACATTGTCACATGTGCAAAATAAAGATCACTATATGTTGTACAAGGATGCATTTGGATTATAAAAAATAGCATCAAATGTGTAAGGAAGGAGTTTACTTTCTTGTATTATTGTGTGGCAAAGTGACAATATGATTGTTTTCTCACACTGTATTGCATACAGTTTTTGTTATTCAAAATTATAAAAAGCACAGCATGAGGCATTTTTGATACTTTTTTTTGGTTCTGCATAAACTCTACCTCTGAAAAAAAAAGTTTATCTAACAACTAGATGTGTTGATAGCATTGATTAACACTCATAAATGTAGTTCTTTTATTGCAGAAAGTTTTGAGGTTGGCCAGGTGTAATTACCTCTTCATAAATCCATGATTATCACCCCTAATCACTTTCTTGTCCTTAAGAAGTTCGGAAATGGTTCCAAGGATTATTTACTCCATCACTTTTGCAGGGATTGAGGGAATAATGACCAGTAGGATTGAGGATAAAACCTCTGGATCTTCCATAAGCTTGACCCTCATCCTCAGGACGATGTTGTCACAAGTAATACATTCCTGGTCTCCTGTAGCTGCATTGTGGACACCCGTATAGAAGAGTGGCAGGGGGTAAAAGGATCATGGAATGATTTGGGTTGGAAGAGATCTTCAAAGACCATCTAGTTCTGACTTCCAGGGATGGGTCACAATTTCTGTGGGTAACCTGTTCCAATATCTCACCAGGCTCATCATAAAAAGTTTCTTCCTTATGTTCAGTCTAAGTTTAATCTCTTTCAATTTAAAACTATTTCCCCTTCTCCTTTCACTATGGAATAGAAGAGTCTCCATTGTTCTTATAACGCATCTTACACACTGAAAGGCTGCAACAAGGTCTCTGTTGCTTTCTCTTCTCCAGGCTGAACAAACCAAACTCTCTCAGCCTTTCTGCATAGAAAAGGTGCTTCATCCCTCCAGTTATTTTTGTGGTCTTCTCTGCACCTGCTCTAACAGATCCATTCCTTTCTTTTACTGGGGACCCCAGAGCTGGATACAAGATTCATGGCAGACTGGGGCCTCCACGTCTCCATTCTCCACAGCAGACTTATCCACTACAGTCCCTTGTATCTTTCCCCTGAAAGTGCTGTGTGGCTCAGGCTCACCCTGCTCTGGTTCTTTTTTGGATGCAGCTCCTGTCCCATGATCTGCTACCAGGGTACTGACCAGGCATTTCTTTGCTGTGCTCTAGGTCTCTTCCCAGCATCTACTGAAGAGATGCTTGACCCTGCCTAATCAGTTGTCAGTTGGAAAAAATCTCAAAGCACTTTTTGATCAAGAGAAGTTGTCAGCTTTTTAAGAGCAACTAGATTTTTCTAGAAGTCTCAACCTTGTGTGGCTATGCCCTTGTCTGACATTCCACCAGGAGTCTAATGATCCCAAAACATATTCTCAGAAAGCTCTAAGATGTAAACTGGTGCACCTGCTGATTGCCTTTGATAGGTGCAATCTCTGATATGAGAGTGAAATGATAGAAGACATGGAGTTCGTTAGCACTAGTGGATACTGAGAAAATCTGAAGAAAACATGGCTTAAAAAAATTAGATCCCTGCTGCACTGATTTCCTGCTCTGTTTATGGAGTGGTAAGAGCCATTTCTTGAGCTCTGATTTAGTTAGAACATTGACACTGGTGCTTTGGGCCCTCATATTTATTATATATTGGTTATTAGTATAGTAAAAGAATGGTTACCTCATATTATGGCAGTGCTATATGGGTGATTTTGAGCATTAGATTTAATATAATATCTCATACACCAAAAATATATTATTATGATTCTGTCACTGATATTAGGTAGTTGGACACTGAGATTTGGAATAGAGTTCAAATAGTCAAGGAAACCTAACATCCTGAAACACTTTTTCATTTTTATTGGGAAAAAAAAAAATTAAGTTTCAGTTCAACAACCTTATTTTCTTTCCTTGTTATATTAAGAGTAAAATTATATTCAGAATTAAAAGTTCCCTATAGATAATTTGATATTCTTCAAATTATAGGGTCACTCAGCTAGTGGATGGAAGGAAGGCTGTAATTTTTCTGTATTTCAGTCAGGCTTTTGATGCTTTCTTTCACATCATCCTTCTGGAAAAGTTGTTCAGTTTTCAACTTCTGGAAAGGTAATGATGAGACAGTTGCATTAGATGATGGTTATAGGTCTCTTCGAACTGTAATAGTCTATTTTATTCTATTTATCAAATCAATTCTTAAAATTACCATAAATTTGTGGTAATCTTGTGACTTCTCCTTGAAAATTAAAAAAAAAAGCCATGCATATGAAAGGATGAGGTCTAAAAATTGTCAAAGATAGAAGTTGTGTTTTGTTTCACTGCTGAACCCTGCTAACTGCTTCCCTGCAGAACAGTTAGAGTGTGGGTCCATCATCTTGACAGGCTTTTGGACCTGGAAAAGTTCCCATAGCTACATTTGTTTAAGACACTTGTCTTTTCTGTAGTTTGACTTAGAGGTACACATACAAGTCTTCATAAGTCAATTGTTTGGGGTTTTTTCAATATACCAAAAAAATGTGAGAGAAAGGAAATTCTTAAAAAAATATATGATCACACTAAAAAGACAGGGGGGAAAAGGCAGTAGCATGATCAAAGTCATCACTGCAATTAAGGATGCAGCATATGACTCCTTTAGGTGTCTCCAGATGTGTACAGACAAGCAAACAGTCCAAGTTTGGTTTTGTCTAGTCCATGAAACTCAGAGACATTGTAAGGTGACAAAATGTGATTGCTTACTTTTGGGTAAGTTACACACCTCCTGAGCCACTGTTAAATGTTTTCACCTCATCTCCACCCCATTTGAGTGGAACTTAGATAACTAGCTCATGCTTAGGCAGATCTACTTTAAATGTCTAAATTTCAGAGCTCAAAATCTTACCTGGGATGTTGTTCATTACTTGGCTGAAACTGTTGGTGACAGTAGTGTCATCCAGATTCTTCTCTGTTGTTGGTATTCCATATACTAAAATGGTGACAAAGACTGGGCAGACTGCTGGCATTTCAGGAGACAATGGAAGTGACAGATGTGACAATAAATACTGTTTGGTTTAGGTTTTTGGTTGTAGTATAGGGGGTTTTGTTTGTTTGGGGGTTTTGAGTGGATTTCTTTTTTTTTTTTTTTTCATTAGTATCAAGTAGGGAATATAAAAGGGGTAATTAACCCTATAACACCCTTTTCTGTGTTCACAAATAGGGTTTAATTTTAATATACTTTAAACTTACCTGTTCCCTGTACTACTCTATTTTTAAAAATTATCTTAGTGCCTTTTTTAACTACATTAGTAGTCAAAGATTTGGGTTCATGCCTGACTTTTTTTTCTTACTTTTTTTTTTTTTTAATTTCCTTTTAAAAGAATTTCATATAATGGGCAGACAGTCTGAGCTAAATGTTTTGTTACTTCAAACATTTTATAATATACAGTTTTAGTCAATAAATTTCCTAGCTCTTCCCTCCCCTCCCCTGTTTTTTTTAAAAGGAAAGTGCACAGGAGTTTCAAAAATTACTATCTTCATATGTAGATTTAAAATTCATTCCTGTATATGTTCCCAGTGTGTGACAAACCTGTCTTCTGTAAGCTCCCTTGGTGACCTGAATGTGTTTCATTGTTTTCAGGTGCCACATTAGATTTAAGATTCTATAGAATGCTAGCAGACAGAGTTAACACATGTTTTGACACTTCTGTTACTGGGAATTTATGAACTATTTATACCTAAAATTGTGTCAAATTATTTTAATTAAATAGAAATGGTCTGTTACCCCAGGTATTTCCCAGCATGTTTGAAATAAATATTTTATACTATGTATTGAATCCTTGAGCACATAGTAAATCTTACACATATTTGGCAAGCAGTCTAGCACATTGGAAGTACACAAACTAGAAAAACCGTTACATTTTTTAGTTTCCATATCTCAGGGAAAAAAAAAAGCCAAACAGATCATTTGGTGGCAGTTTCATCTGTGTTCTGCATGATAGTTTTTATAGGGGATAGAGGTTAAAAGGGAATAGGGGACCCAGGACTTGTGTTTGTTAAAATTTTCAGTACTTCTCAGTGTGACTAATTTGTCTCACTTAGTCATTGTCACTTGCCACTCTCCAGGGAGAAACTTACTGAAAGAATTGCAGTGTAGAGAGCCATAAAACTTTGTCAAATGGCCTCATGAAAAGGAAAAATAATTTCTTCCAGCTAAACAAGTTCTGAATGGATGGATACCATGTGGATCTTGGATTGACTGGCTTGCCTTTTAAATAAGCACAAGAAATCTGTTCCTCTTTTTTTATCATCCTTGAATAAAATGGGCTTCAGCTAGAATGCCACAATCAGCGTGATATGTGACCTAAAGGAAGATAGTAATTTTTTAATCTCCTGTAGAATTTCCTTTTCAAAAATCAGGGGAGGGGAGGGAAGAGCTAGGGAATTTATGTGATCTAGTCATCTAGCTAGGTGTCTAGATATAGAAATTCAAAAGAACTTATTCTTAAACTTAGAGAGATTCTCAAACTGTTTTGAAATTTCTATCTGGGTACATTGTACATTCTGAAATCACAAAATCCTGAATAATTTAGGTTGGATTTGGGTCCAACATCCATGAAAGTTAAAGAATTAATCTGTTAGCTTATTTTACTCTACATTGGTGTGGCCTCGGGTCCTGTGTGCTATTTTGGTCACCACAACATAAGAAAGATACAAAGCTATGAGAAAGTGTCCAGAGGAGGTCAAAAAAGATGGTGAAGGGGCTTGAGAAGCCGTATGAGGAGTGGCTGAGGGCAACTTGGTCTCTGTTCAGCCTGGAGGAGATGAGACTGAGGGGAGACCTCATTACAGGCTGCAACTTCCTTGACAGGGGAAGAGGAGAGGCAGGCACTGATCTCTTCTCTGTGGTGACCAGTGACAGGACCCAAGGGAATGGCATGAAGTTGTGTCAGAGGTGGGTTAGGTTGGATAATAGAAAAAGGTTTTTCACCCAGAGGGTGTTTGGGCACTGGAAGAGGCTCCCCAGGGAAGTGGTCATGGCACCAGCCTGACAGAAATCAAGAAGTGTTTTTATAGTGCTCTGTGGCACATGGTGTGACTCTTGGGGATGGTGCTGTGTGGGGTCAGGAGCTGGGCTTGATGATCCTAGTGGGCCCTTTCCAACTTAGCTTTTTCTGTGATTCTGTGAATTCTTGTAAAAAGTAATTGTTTTTTACTTCTTTATTCAAACCACATTCTTAATAAAAGAAAAAAATTATTAACAAACAATGCTTAATTTTCAAATGCAGGGTTTTTTTAAGGAGTAGTACTTTTTATTTGTTTGAACTTTTTTCTCAATCCATGTTGTTTTAAATATTGAAAACATAAATAGCATAGCTAGAGCTTTATTCCTGCAGGTGAACAGGAGTCAGGCTATGCAAAGACAGATGAACAACCACTTCTAGTAACAGAGTTTTAACAGTAGTTATTGTAATCTACTTCACAATGCCCATGACTATTTCAGCATATAACATCGTTGGGTCAGTCACATAAGTTTCTTATGAATGACAGAAAAGACATGACTGGCAACAAAGAGATCTGATCACATTTTGATGTCACACTTTCAGGTCATTCATCTTGATCTCTTGGTTGAATTGACTCAAATAAAACTTTAGTTATCTGTAATCACACTCCTCCTTGCACTTCTTGCACAGCTACCCTGGTGTGGCTCCCTGAGAATGAGAAGTCAGGTCTGACTAGTTAAGAGCAGCTGGCCTTTGTTCTCAAATACCTCGTGTAAATGGCTCTCCCTTCCTTGTTATCAAGCTAGAGAAAAGTCAAGCCCTGGATAGCCTGACTACTCTGGCAAAAAAATATTTTACAGTCTTTTTATACACAAAGCTTTTTTACTTAGAAGAAACAAAATTACTTTGTTGGTACTAACTGATATGCCAAAAGATGTTTTCTTTGCAAAACATAAATGCATGAAAAAATATAAAATAAAAATTCAAAGACTAAACAACCTATGCTTATATGGAGATATTAAAAAAAAAATCTACAAACTGGTTAAACAGCAAGTAATATTTCTTATTGCTGCAGAAGACAGACAGGCATAATAGATAATGTTCAGATCCAGAAGACCACATAAGACTCTAAAGCATAATTGAAGACAAATTTTGGCATCTAAGTTCAAAATGAAAAAAGAAGTACTCAACTTTATTCAGCTTATGCTGTTTATCTGCACAACCACAGTTGTGGTCCAAAACTGTGAGCATACACAGAATTTTTCTTCTTTAAGAGTTTTAGTTTTTTTTAACTCCTGCCTGCATCCCTTAGTGTATGAAGATGAATCTGACTGGTGTGGGAATACTGTCTTGCCCTGAGACTGTGGAAGTAGGTCAGACCAGGTCTGAAGGCCACTGCTGGGACTAACCATCCCAAGAAAAGGTTTATTTCTGTTATAGAAGATGACTGAAAGGATACTGTTATCCAGACCTGGATATGCTGCTCTCCCTAGACTGAGGAGAATTCTGGATTCCCTTTTCACTAATCTAGAAAAAAGACATCAATCAACAGATAACCATTTATGCAGGATTTGTCACAAATACGGAAAAATTCTCTACCCTTCTAAAAGTATGGCTTTGTCTTTTCTTTTTTTCTTCTGTACTGCTATTCAGATTTCAATCCTGCATACATAAGGATGGAAGGGGAGTGAACAGGTGTTGTGCATTACTTTGCTAAGTTATTTGGACTCTCATTCTAGTCCCTGCTTCGAACTTCGTTTCTATTTTCAGTGCTTAATTTCATTCCTACTGAGAAGAACACTAAAAATGCAAACTTAATCACTAAAACCTGTGTTGCTGATCTGCTAGACATTTTCCTGAACCTTAATTTGAAACTGAACTGTGTGGTACATATATACCAACCTCCATAAAAGAAGGGAGAGCAGTGGGTTTATACACTTAAAGTAAGGCATTCCTGATGACTTGAAGCTGCTGTGGTTACTTAAACAAGGAATAGTGCCATGCTTCACTTGAAAAGCTGCTGTGCATCACTGAAAGTCATGGTCCTGTAGGCCTTAAGTTTTATTTTTCTTTCAGCATGTTCCAGCTTTCTGAAGGTGGTGCTACCAGGCGTTCTCTATAACATGAGGTTGTCTGCATTTTAAAAATCTCAGCCCCATTTGATGAAACAGTTGAAGCATATTTTTTTCCAGTATTCTCATTGTAACTGGCAGCATTTCTAAATGCTCACAGTGTTGGAATGTTCAAAAAATGGTTGTTCTGCACAGACCAATAAATCATGTGAATATAATATCTCCCATACCAAAGACTACTGATCATCTACCAAGTCTTTGACCTGTACTAAGCAACTCTGATATGTCTGAAAAGGAGTAATTTATCTGTCTGAGACTGTCCTGAATTTCAACATTTAAAATTGTCAGTCATAACAAATGTAGGGTAAAGAGATGTGTCCAATGATTAGGACACTCTTCTGCCAAGTGAAAGATGACAGTCTGGATGCCTTCAGATTAAGAATTATGTTGAACCCTGTTCAATATTTTCCTGCAAATGTTTTTTAAGGAGTATTATTTAAAAACAAAAAAAAAAGGAAATGGTGTAATGTCTTTAGTAGCTGCTGAGTGCTGAGTCAGCCTTTTGAAGGGACATTCTGAATACTCAGTGTAGATTATTCTCTTCAACTCTGTGAGTGCTGCCGGAATTTGAAGAGGAACAGCATTTCCTGTATAACTCGGTGTGCAAACACCTGTAAAGGTTAAAAACTGTTTAGCTACTATGGATGATACTGCATATATCCTGTTTAAATGCTTATAGATATAACTGTGTTCAGGCTTTATATAAGGTCTACAGACACCCAAAGAAGCTTTTGATCACACTGAAGGAGACTTACGTTCCACTATTTTAGGTAAACAAAATACACATTTTGTCTTATATGACTATCTGGACCTGAATCCTCTAAATTCTAGAGAAGCTAGAACTTTTTATTAGTGAGAAAGTGTGTTATTCTGAAGATACAATTCATGATATGAGTTTACTTGCTTTATAATGCCAAGTGATTTTTCTAGTGTTTAATAAATTAACGTGAAACTTCTACAGCTGTTAAAAATATGAATCCCTTTACGAAAATCCACTTCAGAATTTCAGCTCTAGACTTGAAGAGCAAATTGCTGATCCTGCACCAATTCTGTTTCTTTTTTGTGTCAAATACCTTCTTACAGTTCTGTGTTTTCCTGGCTGTCCATCAGTAGTGTCATAAAAAAGGAACTGTAGGAATTGAATGGAAAACTCTGAACAAAGACCACAATGCTCCAGGGACCTCCTGTGTTTTCAGTCTGCAGTTGCTCCCTTCATGCAGTGAATAGCAATGACCTATTACATTAAAAAATCTCTGTCTTTCCCAGTTTTCATGGAAAAAAATTATTCTTAAGTTCACCTAATGATAATTTGGAAACTGTGCATTAAATGTGATATGCTTGTGTAATTGATATTAATCCCTGTCTGCAATGTAAATAATGTTCTTTATTACCCATTTTCAGATTACGAAATTTTAAAAAAAATTAAGCTTTTGTTTGAAGGAAAATAGTCATCTGTTAAATTCTTCATTGGGATGAATATTGCCTTGAACCACATCAACATTCTTATGAAAATCAGAGAGTTTTCTATGTCTGATGGAAAGATACGTTCATGATAGCTTACAGTACTTTTTGTGTTGCATTATGTATGTATATGCATTATAAATAAAAGTCTATGGCACTGTTATGGATTTAGTAATTTCACAAGCAGCCTGAAGTGACCTTCATCATTCTGTCCAAAGTCCACTGGTTAGGTCATATTTCCTGATCCATTTGACCTTACTAAGTGTTTTATTGAAAGTGACTGCTTAGCCATTTGTTGAAAAGAAATCAATAAAAATAAAGTGAATGTTTGTGTTAGAAAAGCTTTTGCAGTAATTTTTTTTTCACTGGGGAATAAAAAAAAAAGAAGTTAAAATAGAAGAACTTCATTACAGGGAAAGTGATATTTCTAAAAGAGCTTAAGCTTTCAGAAAACCCCAAACCTTTTCAGTAGCTGTTAAAACTTGTTTGCTTCCAGAAATTCAGCATCATGCCAGTATGATACTCCCAGGCTAACTAGCAATAAATAGACCTTCTAATAGACTTGAACTCCAAGCTTACAGTTCAGTGCAAAATGGAAGGGTCCTAGGGGTTAGAAATTCATTATGTGTCTAGGAAACATCAAAGAAAGAAAAGTTAGGACTGCATTAGTGGTGAGAGTCTTAATCCAGCAAAATCCCTAAGTGCTGCTATTAATGTTATGGTTGTGTATTGAGCCATTTAATGTTAAAAAGTGAGTATGCACTTCAGTTATTTTCTTGATCATGGAGGAAAATTAAAAACAAATTCCAGCTTTTCATGGATAAAACATAAGAATAAATTAAGCTTGGACTACTGTTGATTAAGGGAAACTCCTATCTTTCATTTCTTTGATTCAGGAGTTTAATGAGACCTTTTTACATATGGCAGCATTAAGACCCATGTAAACCTTTTGAAATTGTCACAGATTGAATGTGTCCAGTCTCTCAGTATTTTCTTTCCACATTAATTCTATCTGCATCTATTTCATATCATTCAACCCCCACTGGTGAGCTCAGACAAATGCAGACTCTTAAATTAAGTGAAACACCAACATTACGCTAGATAAAAAATAGATATTACAGCTGTTCCCCTTCTTTCTGTGGGTCAGGAAATGCACTTCATGTTCTTGACTTTGCATGCCATAATGCATGTTAAAAATTTGAATCAAAAGTACAAGTACAAAACCAAACAAAATTATGTTTAATTCATTGGTCCTCAGAGAAGATTTTGAGCAGGGAAAGATTTTGTGTTTCAAATACAGGTATTGGTTTTGATTGAGGAAGTGTTAGCGGAAAAAAAAAAAAAAAGAAAAAGGCTCAGAACTGCAGGAATATTCTAGGAAAATCCAAGTCTTGCACTCTTCCTTATATATTCATTAGTGGTCATGGTCAGATAAATAAGTTTTAGATAAATTTTTGGTTAAAATTACTGTAGTCATTCCCACATTATATTCTTTACCTAAATTAGTCACTTACTCTATGGAGCTAAATTTATTGGAATGCATAGAATTGATAAAACTATTTAAGGTAAATTTAAGTGTAGCACTACCTAATTTTGAATAATTGACTGTAAAATCTGAATAGTCTCTATTTATGGTATTTTTTTGCTTGTAGTGAAGTGTTTCTTAATATTCCTGTTGTAAATGTTGTAAAAAAAATCTAAAAAAAAAAAGAAAAGAAAGAGACATTGTACCAGTCTTGTTATATTTTCCAAGCTAATGATTTGTATAAGAGTATTCCTGCAAAATGCAAAGCCAAGGTGAAGCAAACTTTTCAAATGATGTACAGATATGGGAATAACAAGTACCCTCAGATGTGGGAATAACAAGTACCCTCACCATTACCAGGAGCATTCAGTGTTAGTGTGCTGAATTATGCGATGATGTCGATTAGAAAAATGTATCTAGATATGTTCTAAATTATTGTTCTTAATTTATCAATCTAGATTATGTAGAAAAAAAAATATGTTTCCAACATTAAAACTGCATCTTTGCAAGATCAGCTGTCATATTTTCTTTTCTTTCTTGACAGAAACATAGTAAAATTTAAAATGTACTTTATCCCTGTTAAAGTATGCCTTGCATGACAGTTATACTTGTCAATCACCATAATGACGAATCTAAAATACTTTAAATCCATTGTGTAGTTTAAAATGTAAGGTCTCATTTTACATGTTTTAACTCTCAGTAGTGAGGGAGCTACCTGAGACTCTTCAGTGGTCTAAGAATTAAGATGTAAATTGGTTTTGTAACGCAGTAATGTTATAATCAATAGGGATTTCTCAGTCCTTAATTTCAGCTGATACTTGCTGGCACTGATGCAACAGAGTTGCTTCTAATAAAGCAGCAATCAACATTCAGATTTTAAAAGTGTTGAGACAGTGAAATTACAAGGCAATAAAGGTTCGTTCATTCTGTTCTCGCATTTTATTGCTAGTAACATCAATGCCATCATGCTGTCCCCTAAGACATGACATTCTCTTTGTAACCAAAGCATGTAAACTAGAAGCTGTATATGCAGTATATCTTACTAATGCGTATGCTATGTCTGTTCTTGCAAGAGAACATTTGCAAATTGTATAACTGGGCATATCTGACTAATCCTCCACACTCATAATTGTCTGATAATAAAAAAAGATGAACTTTTAAAAACTTTTTTATTATCTCCAGTTATAGTCACACATCATTTTACGATGCTTCTTACTTCTTCATACATTTTCAAGAGGGCTACTTGGTACAAATCCTGCTTATAAGTGCATGAAGAGCTATTCTTATAAGGCTGCATATTTCTTATGGTCTAGAGGAACTAACACAGTCTATGATGGTATATGAATTTAAAAGGTCTTCAAAAGTATATGATAGCTATTATCAACTATCTAAGATTATGAAGCAGAACATTTGAGACATTCCTATTGTGAATTGTTTCAGCATAGTGGTGGTTGCTCTGCCATGCAACAAGTTCTGGAGTATAAGGGACACACCTGCGCTGCTGGTTCTGCAAACAAGGATATAGGAGATTTTACTTTTATAGAAGCTTGGAAAAAGGTGTAAAGCCTTTCAAGAATTTAAGACTAATTAAAGTTCCTTATTTTATGCATTTCACTGAATATGTGAAAGATTGAAGTAACTGTCCTTTATTCAAAAGGAAGTTCACAATGAACTGGTTTGCACTGTGCCATATGAACCAAGAAGAAAATTTTTGCCATTGAATTTTTAATTTCCTTCCAAAAATCCTGGAGATCTTCTTTCCATTTTAGCATTTTCCACACTTCAGAATCCTTGAATTTCACAAAATATAAATTAAACACAACCAATGGAAGAATATAATTAGGACATCTTAGATAAATATTGCTTTGTTCCTTTTATTCTAAAACCAAAAAGAGTTACATTTGAAAGAGTTCCATGTACTAACATAGTCCTAATTCTGTATGAGCTGAAAGTTTTCAAGAGTGGAGTAGAGGCAGAAAGTGTGCAACACATTTTCCTTGAGTAAGGTATGAGAGTACACTAAACAAACAGCAAAACAAACTCAATGCATTAACAACCCCCAAATCTACATTTAGAGAAAACTAATAAATCTAAACTTTGCCAAGGGATAATAGTTCTGTTGGAATTTAGTGTTCTTTGTGTAATCTTGTGTTCTGTTAAGAATAGCGTTTGATTTCAATAGCAACTTGGAACTTGTATTGTAAGATCACAATACCAGATCCTGCAATATGATCCTCAAGGGAAAGGAAGAAAGGCAAAAAAGAAAAGTTGATTTTGCTTCCTCAGTGAACCCAACTGAAGACAATAGCTCAACGTGGGTGCAAAAGCACTTCTAAAGAGACAAGAAATATATTACTGTATGTCACTAGGAGATGAAAAGCCAGCTAAAGGAGAAACTGAATATCAGGAAGCATAGTGTCATACAGTAGCCCTCAGCTGTTTCAGTAAAAAATATTTAAAAAAATAAATTCTATCTCATCTTCCTAGATGCAATGAACAGGACAGAATGTGTTGGCCTTTTCTTCCCTGTAATTCCAGAATTTTTGTACTACTAGTTAGGCAGAAAATGTTTAATGCAAAATGTATTATTATATGACATCAATGATTTCTTTGTTTTGCTTCCTATTTAAACATATTTAAATGCACAACAAGTAATCTGTTAAAAAGTTCTTTATTCTCTCTCCACATGACCACCTGTACAGATATCTGCCTTATTATATTTGTTTCTGGTTAGGCAAAAATATCATTGTATTTCTTAGTTATTATTATAGATAGCTTATTGTTTCTGATGACAATGAAAAGTTTTTTAGGTCCAATTTGGAAGCAGGGAAATAAATCTTGGGAAACTTGTGTAGAATGTACTGTAAATAAAAACCTTTTAGACTTGAGAAATCAGAGGAAGTAGGAGATACTTACTATCAGTGTGGATTCATGCCCAGTGCCCTGCTATTTTATTCTTTGTCATTCTGTTTGCACCACATCTCAATTTAGCATCATCTGTGACTTTCATTAATATGATATTTGAACTCCTTTTAAATTATTAATGAAGATGTCAGATAAAGAAGGAGGCTGAAATCTACACTAGTATGCCCCTAGACAACTCTTCCTATCTGATAAGTTGTCATTCATCATTAACTACTGTTTATGGCTATTGAGCTACTTTTCATGCTATATCATACGGTTTGTATCCAAGGAAATTCAATTTTTCAGAGTAATATTTCACAAGACTCTCATCCAAATGCTTTGCTAAGATACAAATGTGTTATGTTTGCAGAACTGCATTTCCTTCAGTCACCCATTGTGTTATTTCACCCTCCAAAAAGTTCAAGTTTTGTCTGTAAAAAGATTCAATATTTGTTAGAAAAAACTGACTACTTTTCATGCTTTCCTAAAAGGCCTCATGCCTATAATTCACTTTTAAAATTATTAATCTTTATTTACAATTTTCTCTTAGTCTAACCAAAGACATTCGGCTACTTAAAATGGTGGTTTTAAGTTATTTTATAGAACATTAGATATCGTCTCTAGTACTGAATGGCAGATGATATTTGCATTTATAAGACTATTTTTGTATAAGCTGTGTATGTAACTTTATAAAATTGTCAAATTTCTTTACGCAATGACACTGGAATTAAAGAGATGATCACGTGGACAGTCATCAAACATCCTGTGTTTTCCTTTATGTTCTCTTGAAAGACCTTTTGAAAAAATAATTGACTTGTATTATTCAAAACTCAGTACTAATTCTTTTTGTAGAAATTAAGATTAGTTTCAAGGTCATAGTACTGTTTAAACAGAATTCAGAGTAAAGACTGTGTACAGTGGTAACTTCAAGATTTCTCTCCTTTTGTTGTTTTTTTAAGCAACAGTGGATGCTTTTGTTTCACTTTAATCCAACACAATGGATATCTTTGTGAAATCCACAAAAGGAAATAGTACTTATTATAAAAATAAATTATAAAAAAAAGAGGAGGAAAAGTGAGAAGAACACAATTTATTATCTTATTGAAACAGTGATCCTTCTACTTGCCACTTCAAACATGCTATAAAGCAAACATGGAGATCAAATTATTCCTACTCAGCTGTAGACTTAATACCTAAATTAGGAGCCTGGTCAGCTTGAGTTCCATCTCTAGTCAATAGAAATAGGTAGAGAGAAGCTACTTTTATCGTACATGTGATCTGAACTGCTTCTTCAATGTGCTTATCTGTCTCCACTGCCCTGAAAGGGAGTCTAAGCTGACTGGCTGCACAGTTACCTTTCATGGTCAGGCAGGTAAAACCACAGGATGGCCTGTGGTGTGTACTCACTATATTCTCTCTCTTGCCCAGAAGATCACTTACTGAGTTACTGGTCCATCCAGGTGGAAAGTAGAAAATTTTTTCCACTTTAACTTGCTGGACCATTTTCTCCACATTCAAGACAAAGAAGGAAGACAGATTTTATTTGCATTGCCAGAGTTGGACAGCAAATTCATCCACTGTTTGTCCCTGTCTGTCTTTCTAGGTCATTACTGCCAACAAGATGGCATATGGCAATGGTGAACTCCGTGCAAACTTCCAACACGTGGCACACTAAGAAAGTCTGGTGTGTTAACCAGAACACATCAATTGTTCAATTATCCAGAGCCCCGCACTCTTTTGCAGCAATACTTCATCATTTCTTTTGTCCTTTTTTTAAATATATTTTTTGTTTCCCCATTTCTGTGGAGCACCATCTTTCCTTTGGCATGCTATGTAGTGGCAGAGAAATTAATATATGAGAGGAAAAGCAGAGTCTGTGTACTGTTGCATTCAAAAGTGCTTTTGAAATGAGTGCACAGTAGCTTAACCTCACAGCTTGTTGGTTTTGGATAACTTGTTTAGGGGGCTACTGTGGATAAAAAAAGCAACATAGAGAGCAGGGAAGTGACAATAACAGCAGTTTCTCTTCTAATTTCCAGTTGTGGGTAGGCACTTTTGATAATTACCAGCAAAGTGGAAAACCCAGCTGGAATTCTGAGCATTTTCTTTTTTCTTTACTTTATTAAATTGTTATCTTTCTTCCAGTTTGTTTCTGGCATTAGGCATAAAAGGAGAGAGCAAAAAGGACAGAAGTGAAAATTGTCACAGCAGGATGCCTGAAGATGCATTCTGTAATCTTTATCTGGACACCCCAGTAAAAGCAGAATGATGTTGAAAGGTGTTGAGAATCTTTAAGCTATGTTGTCTGCTATAACTTTAATAAATCAGAAGCAGCCCTGAAAGTCAGACTCTTGAGTTTCCTTGTTTTTAAAATCTGGTGAAATATTGTAGTTTCTAATACATAGATTTATACAATTGTGATCAGCTTCTTTTGATTCCTTTTATTTAGCCTAAATCTTACTTAATTTTCTTCTTTTCTTAATGTTAAGCTTCTATTACAATAAAAATCTTGAGCAGAATAGAAATAATACTTATTTAGTGAACATAATTAATTTATCATAATTACCACTGAGGTAAAGGTAAGAATATATTAACTAATGTAAAAACTTAGACAGTTGTCAGAACAAAGATCAACAACACAGTGTACATAATGAGAGTTTTAAAAGGGTTTCATCTAGATTGCCAAAAAGGGCACTTTTTACTATAAGAACTAGTTTTTCCAAACATGATCAGTATTCCCTTAATGAGAGTCTCCACATTTTTTGGTGTTTATACTATTCACTTGCCTAAACACATTTCTAATGAGCCTGCATGTTGGGTGTTCTTAATAGGCAGGGCAGTGAAATATGCACAATCCAGCATTAGCTTAGCAGAGCCAACAGAAGCAGCGTTTGTATGACAGCTCACCATCGCTCTAAGTGATCCGTTTAGATGTGTAAAGAAGTAGCTAGTAACCAATCTACTGCTTAGATATAGAGAAGTAGAAGATGTATATAAGTAGCCTTCTGATCTGTAATAAACGGCTTTCACCTGATCACATTGGTCTGCGTGTGATTGACCCGTGCCCCCGCAACATTTGGTGACTCTGACGTGCCTGAATTAGTTCGTAACGAACTGCTCCGTGCGCGCGGAGCGCGGGGAAGGCAGTCGTATTTTCCT
>VZTX01005506.1:0-17194 GCA_013400915.1 Pardalotus punctatus
TGTCGAGCCCTGCAACACATTCCTCTCAGCTAAATAACATGAAACTTTGAGGGAAGGCAAAGTCTGTGTTCTACTACACAAAGGAAGGGCAAAGCTTTTCCATAGGACTCTTTATTTGCATGTCTAAAATATAAAGTGTGGCTGATAAAACATTCAGGAGGAATCATAATATAAGGCAATGAAATAATACATCTTTATCTTCTGGGACATCAGCCATAGACAGCGATGTGCACTGTGCATCCCCTCGAGCAAGTTTGTTTTCCTTTCTGATTGAGTTTACATGCTGAAAGCTGATAGCCCAAACAGATAATTAGTCAAGCAAGGAGTTTGAAATGAATTTTTTTCTACAATGCTTATGAAATTTCAACTACATTGCTGTTTTATCTGCTATATTATAAAGAATTTAGACTTTATGTCTTTTTAAGTAGTTTTTAATAATTTTTTTTTCAGTTCCCTATGTTCTCTGGAACAGTTTTATGTTATCTTAGAGTAAAAAGATATCTCAGAATATTTCAAAACACCACGAGATGATTACCTTTTTTTTACCAACCGTGATTATGTCAAAGAAATTACTGAACTCTAAATAATCACACATTTCTTTTGTGTTTATTTTCAAAGCATTTGTTTCCAAAGTTTTAGTTAAAGCCTGCTAGCACATGGAAATAGCAAGAGGAAAGATTCAAGTTAGTACCTCAGGCTCACTAGCACAATCTAAAAGCTAGACTTAAGTGACAATGGGATTGTACCATGAGTATGACTTACTTAAAAAAGGAAGATAAGTAATATTGTAATAAAAGTTTTGTCCCAAAATGAGGAGCTCAACAAAAATTACTCAGTCCCAGAGACCCTATAATTTTACTTTCTAGAAAATTTAGACTTTTATTGGTATACTGCGAAGCATGAACTTTTTCCAAGGTTTCTCATCAAAACAGTAAATCTTGCCACCCTGACCTGCCAAGCTGAGGACCAGCTAAAATTAACATGGTCCTCTCCATGGAAAAGGGATGGGGGAAAAAAAGGATGGAAGATGCGGAAAACGCAGAGAAGGAAGACGGACAGGAAGGAGTGCAGAGAGCTCTCATACTGATCTCACTATTGCCATGGAGGGATAAAGACAACAAATGATGCTTTAAATCACAGAGCATCTGCCACCTTCTGTTTTCTTACCACATCTTTGCTAGCAGCAACTGGCTTGACTTTTTAGGGCTCTGGCATGGGCAAAGGAGGTAAATTACTTGTTTGTGCATCTCCAGTGCTGTGATCTCCTAACCAGCTGATAACTGAAGTGGTGCCTAAGGGTTTCAGTGGCAAGGTGTGTATCATAAAAAGAGTGAAAAATATCCTTCCCATCACTTGACACACAGGAGAGGCATAAAAAGATGTGAAACAAAACCCCATCAGTGTCAGATGTTATAGTTTCACACAGTTGTTGAGATCTTTTTCCTGTAGTGAAGCTGAGACAGTAGA
Organism: Pardalotus punctatus; assembly: GCA_013400915.1. Taxonomy (NCBI): domain Eukaryota; kingdom Metazoa; phylum Chordata; class Aves; order Passeriformes; family Pardalotidae; genus Pardalotus; species Pardalotus punctatus. The sequence goes on from VZTX01005506.1 coordinate 1,468, forward strand.
AATTACAAGCCACGTGAAAGATATGGTTGCACAATTCAGCATGTCTGACTGAACCCTGTACAATACGATGCCCACCAGTTTTGATTTACTTTTAACATAAATGACTACAGAAAAGAGTTCCAAATAGAGTAAAGACAAAGACTGTTTTAAACACAATGCAAAGATATCTGGCTTTCACCACATAAGCATGTAAACAATTTCTTATGTGTTTGGAATCAAAGTAAAAAAAACCATCTCTCTTTCTTGTCTTTCTCTTGCCTTCCTCTTACTTAGTAATACTCTTTGGAAGTGTTGCATCTTAACCACAGACAGCAACTAAGCCCCACACAATGGCTTGATCACTCTCTCCCGGTGGGATAGGGGAGAGAATGGGAAGGGTAGAAGTGAGAAAACTCATGGATTGACACAAAGAGACAGTTAAAAGGTAAACCAAAGTGACACACGCAAGCAAAGCAAGACAAAGAATCCACTCACCGCTTCCCACAGGCAGCCATGTCCCGGAAGGCAGGCTCTGCCACATGTAAGAGTGACTTGGGAAAACAAACACCATCACATTGAATGTTCCCACCTTCCTTCTCCCAGCTTTATATGCTGAACGTGACTCCATATGGTCTGGGATATCCCTTTTGTCAGTTGGGGTCAGCTGTCCTAGCTGTGCCTCCTCCCAATATCATATGCACTTCCTGCCTCCTTTCTGATGGGGTGGCATGAGAGGCAGAAAATGCCTTGATGCTGTGTCAGAACTGCTCGGCAATAACAAAAACATCTCTATATTATCAACCCTGTTTCCAGCACAAATTCAAAACACAGCCTCATACGAGATACTGTGAAGAAATTTTAATCTGTCCTGGACAAAACCAGCATAGTGAGTTATATAAAACTTCAGGATTAATGCAAAAAGAAAATTGGAAGAGAAATATATTATGAAAATAATTATATACTTTCATCTATAGCTTCATTAGAGAATTTCCTTAAAAATCTAAGGGATCCACTGGGTTATTACAACATCTAAGGTAACTGAACCTAGACAATACTTTTGTTTTCCCTTTTTTAATTTTTTTCTGCTTTTCCAAAGTTCTTTGTCCTCTTTTTGCCTTTGTACTACTTTAGTTGTCAGAATACTACTATTTTAGCATGTTAATAATATATTGCTATGTGGTTTTTTTGTAAACTACAAATTCTTCATATTTCTAATAAACTTCTAAAATCTTTTGAGCTATTAAATTAGACATTTTGAGATTTTTGAGGGGCTTTAATTATTTTTTTATATCTCTATTTTTAAGAAATTATATTAAGAACATCTTTAACATCTTATCTTAAAGAACATCTCAATCAGTGATAAAAGACTGTCTTTGATTCTCAGTGTGCTGTTTAAAACCTACCCAGTTCTGGTGATAATTTGGCTTGAATCCCTGAAGTGCTGCCTTATGCAGCTTCCCTTATTGCATGAGGTGCTGCCAAGGAATTATGGTGAGTTGATGCATCCATGGATGGTGACTTTAGTGTTTAGAGTTAAGTAAATACTGTTGAGTGTTCTGTAGCAGTTAAATAATTTTTGTGGGGGTTTTTTCCTATAATTTTTATTTCTGATTTACATTCAGAGATTTAGATCTTAAAATTAAGCCATAATGAATTAAATTCCAAAGTATTAATTTAGGAAACACTGTTTTAATAAAAACCAAATAATATATCTTTCCTTCTGTGATTATGTTGATTTCCTGGTATGAAACCTGTTATTTTCAGATGGATATGACAGTAAAAACAAGAAGATGATCTGTAGGGAGGACATAATTTGGAAGCAGTATCTACCAAATATTGCAGGAGAAAAGTGGGTGGAAAATGATGAATAAATTGTTTGAGTCAAAGCTAGAAATACTTCAGAACTAGGCTGGGAAAAACCAAAAAAATGTAAAAGTGTAACAGGGAAATGAATGAAGACAAACAGGATTTTTTTGGCAAATGACAGTAAATATTTGGCTGGTAGCTGGCACTTTGTCATTCTGGAGCACTGTGATGTTATGGTGTGCTACACAACACAATGACCTTAAGGTTTGACAGGATGAATTGTTCACTTTCTGTAGTAAGAGTAACAGATTTTGGGTTTGCTTCAATTGTAATTATCCAAGGAATTTAAGATACTAATTTCCCAAGCAGTCATTAAATAAATAAATAAAGGAAATAAATTATACTGACACATATATTTTTTAAAATTCCTTTTAAGATATTGTGGAAAAACAATATGATTTTAATTTGTGACCTTCATACAAACCAGAAGTGAGACAGGAATTCAACATCAGGCTAGAAGGAAAAAGACAGTGGTTGATCTAAACTCATAGAATGCAACAGGCATTTTCATTTGGCTTTGACTCAAGTTCATGTTTTGTGAAGGATACTTAGCTGATGGCTTTTATATTACTGGTAATAGATCAAACTTAGTTGTGACCTAGAGTAATTCAGTAAAACCTTTTAGACCATTAGTGTGGCCTCTGTTGGTCTTCATTATGTTCTCTGCTGTAGTGACCACACAGAGAAAGCCAACATGTGTGCAAGTGCATCTAAGCCTATAAGTGTAAATATTTTGTGTGGTGGTGACCCAGTCTCCTTTTACAATGAGAATCCACAAAATAAAGTGGATCAACTTCCGTCCTAGAGACAGTAAGCCAGAGGAGGAGGGAGAAGATGAGCCTGGGGAATCCCCAACACTCCCTGTCCCTTAAGTTGTCTATCAAGTTTATGTTACTCCCCTTTCCCCTTCTAGTTTACACCCCTTTCCCCTCGTAGTTATTTCATATGTATTAGGTTATTTCATATGTATTAAGCTTCTGGAAAGTTCTCAGTTGTCTGTACCCCCATTGGGCAGTTTAAATGTACCCCTCCCCTCTTTCAGTTGATTGGGTAACTGTGGTTATGTAATCCTTTTCTGTTGGGTGATCCGTGGTTCCTCCCCTCAGACCACCCCTTTCTGTTCCCCATAAAACCCCCTGTAAGGAACAGCCCTTGGTTCTTCGTCTGCCTTCCGTGGCTAAGGTAACTGGGTCCCTCTCGACTGCTTTGTCTCTGCGCCTCGCTCCGTTGTGATCGCTGCTGCCGTGCTCAGCCGAGGTCCCTGCAGACAGGTCCCAGAGCAGGAGCCCGGGACCAGAGACACACAAGGTGGCCTCTTGCCAGGGCACTTGTGTACCTTGTCCTGCTTGCTGACCATTCCGGGTGGTCAAGCGGGCAGCGACATTGTTGTGCATCTCTGTTACTGTTGTTTACAATACATAAGATGAGACTGTTAGCCTAGAGAGTGAATTATTTTTTATCTTTTGTTTCTTAACCTAAGAATAATTTTTGCTGCTTTGCTGTATGCTTCCCAGCACACAAAGATTCATATCACAGTTTCATAGCTCTGTTCTTTCCCGAGAAGCTGATCAGCATGGACATCAAATCTATGGTCTGTAAAAGAGACACATAATGGGTCAGGCTGGAAGGGACCACCATGGATCATCTAGTCCAACCTCCCTGCTCAAGCAGGGTCATCTTTGAGCACATGGCACAGGATTGCATCCAGATCGTTCTTGAATATCTCCAGTGAGGGAGACTCCACAGCCGCTCTGGATAACCTGTTCAGTGTGTGGTCACCTGCACAGTAAAGAAGTTTTTCCTCATATTCAGGTGGAACTTCTGTGCATCAGTCTCTGTCCATTGCCTCTTGTCCTATTGCCTGGCACCACCAAGAAGATCCTGGCTCCATCCTCTGGACATCCTCCTTTCAGATACTGATAGACATATTGAATAGCTCCCCACTGTTGTCTATTTCAAGGCTGAGCAGGCTCACATCCCTTATCCTATGGTCCCGAGAGAGGTACTCCAGTCACTTAAATGTTTAAATAATTTTGGGAAGAGTCACATGCTAAAGGACAAAGTAAAAAATTCTACCATTTGTTTTTCATAGTATAAGGACAGAAAGCTATTGGAACATTTTTCCACTGTATTAAAACTCATTTTTACTGTTCGATGATCTGTAAGATCTCTTCCAAACCAGTACAAATTTTGGCTATCATCCAAATACCCTCAGAAAAGGGAATTTCCCTACACCATACATTTTAAATTATTCAAACAAACGTTTTGGGGTTTTTTTAAACATTAAATATAACTTGAATAATCTTGCCTTTTTCAGTCACATATTATCAGGGAAAAAATGAAACCAAATTGGAAGTCAATTTGTTTTAGAAAACAGTAACTGTAACCTATTTTCTTTACTCACATTTAGGTTTCTACACCTAGGTCAAGGAACCACACACTGTGATGTTTATTGCATTAGTTACTATAATATAACGTAGGCTGACTGGTTTGCATAGCTTCACAGTAAGCAGGATATCTGTTCTGATTTTTAATAGTTTTCTGCTACTGATTCTGTCACTTACTAAACAGACAACATTTTGTCTTCATCTCCTTTCCCTGACAACAATAATAACTGCAATGCTTTACAGCTTGTGGGGATCCCCTATTATGTACAGGCAAAGGTGTAGCATCCTTCCCATCCTTCCCTGTGTATATCCCTGTCTCATGTGTGACAGTGTGGCTTTGTGCTTTCATGTGTTCTGTCTGTGCTTGGCACTGGAGGGAAGAAAAGCTCACAAAGATTTGTACTGAGAGTTATAAAATTCTGGTGGGAATGGATCCTAACACCCCTAAGGCAAGAGGTGCCCTTGCTTTTGAGTAAGAATTATAAATGTCTTCCAGTGGGGATAAAGTCTGCATTTGGAAAGGGGTAAGGTGTTGTGCATTCTCCTCTTTTGTTTAATCAGTGGAAACTTCCCTATCAGTTTCTAAAGCACAAAAACCTGGATGATCAGTTCTGTTTACAAAGGCATACTAATTAAAGCTTGTGTTTAAACAATATCAGTTCTTTGAGGATTTTTCTTTCCTCTTAGTATTTAATTCATTGCTTATGTGTTATTTCTCCCCAAGTCAATGAGGATCAGTGTTTTGTGGTAGGAATTTCTGGAATTATTTGTTTGTCATCGTTAAAAGACTAGTGTCATACCTGGATTTTTTCTAACTTTTCCCCCCTAGTCTCCCAGACCAATATCCATGACTTTTCAGAATACTTGTTAATGGTGTCTCTGTGAGTTAATTAGCTAATTTCCTGTGGGAACTCTGAAGAAGGCCAAAAGATTCAAATGATGGTTACCTAGAAACAAGAAAAGTGTATTAAATTCAATTTTGTAAAACTATGAGTTTTCTGAAGACAGAATTTGTGTGCTTTTGGAGAAAAAAAATCCAGTCTTAGTTTTTAATTATTATCAACTTTTTGCATACCTCCATGTTTCTTACAGTAATCATTTTGACAAGCATAAACATATATTTTCTTGATGAAAATAATTTTCTTTTCATGATTACACATGCTGACTCCTCATTACTTAAACTGCTAGAAAGAGATCTCAAGGGAGTGGCTTAGTCTATTCCCTTAAGGTCAAGAGCTCCAGAAGTGGATGTAAGTAATTGAGTTATAGGGCAAAGATGAGTAAAGCTTTTAGGAAGTTAGGAAGAAAAATCCTCTTGATAAAGAAATGAATCTAATTTACAGAGTGTTATTTTAGTACATAAATTGTCTAATTATATTGTATCTCACAGGCAAATTTCACATTAATTGCTACAAATGAGGGACCAGTTCTGACCCAGTTCCCATAATCCTTTTATCACAGAGTGGAGGAATTGGAGGTTCAATAAAACTGATTGTGCCCCAAAAATGAATTTTGAATTCTGTATGTGCTTGATTAGAGATGTTTTGTTGCACAAGTATAGATAAGTTGTTGGCATGGCAGAGCACTATAGTTTTCTAGGGAGAATACTTTCGGCATCTTGGGTGGTAATTCTTTTGAGGTATAGAAATATGTTTACATATACATCACAGTCATACGAAAATGAATGTAGGAAAATTAGCACTTTTAGGTCACTGCTTATCCCACCATAAAGTACTTGTGTAAAATAGATCAGATGAATCCTGCCCTACAGCTTCTTCTGACTGTAAAGCAAGCTCTTAACAACTTAGTGTCTTATGGCAATATCTGTGTGAGACCTTCACAGTGAGGGTTTAATTTAGCTACATTAAGCAGGGCTATTTAATGCTGTGCAGGGTCACCAGGAGAATCCTGCGTGGGAAAGAGTGAGTCCACATTGTATGTGTTTTATAAACAATCAGCTGGGTGTCAGATGGGACACTTATGGTATCTCTAACAAGACTCTATATGGATGACTATAATGATCTGATAACATTATGTGAAATGCAAACACCCTTTCCATACGCTTAGTAGTATTATTTTGCTTCTTGGCACATTTGCATCATATCCTTTACTACCTTTTAATCTTCTGTTTCAAACTTCTTGGAAACCCTTACAATTCAGACCACTCTGTAATCCTGATGTTTGACATGGGAGAAGGTTTGTGCTTTTACCCTCAGATCGTGTTATAGTCATTGAATAACATCACACTGCTACATCAAGGATAGCCCAAAAAGGAGAATATGGGAAGAAAAGAATTTTTTATGGAAATTAACCAAAATAATAGCACTGTCAAAAAAGTCAGCTTCCTGGGTATTAGTCTCTAAGCTTAATCACATAATCACAAAATCCTCTAAGTTGGAAGAGACTCACAAAAATCATCCAATCTAACTTGTAAGAGAATGGCCCATATATGGATTGAATCCACAACCCTCATGTTGGCAGCACCATGCTCTACCCAGCTGTGCTAAAATGCAGTCTTTGTCATTGTCTACTGTGCCAGTCACTGCAGAACTAAAGAGCCTGCCCAGGATTGATCTTGAAGGTAACTCTTTGACACTAATAGCTGGGTCATTGCTTTTGACTTTCTCTGATACAACAGTGGAAGATGACTGATACTTTAAGTATGTTATTACTGCAAATTACAGTGTTAATGAACCATCTTCTTGGAAAAGGTTTCCACAGACATAGATGACAAAAATATCCAAAATGAAAACCAACATTTAATACAGAAAACATAGTTTTTACTTGTTAGCTACACTGTTTCCACCAAAGATTTGAAATATACAAATTCTTAATCAATGTTTGCTGAGATAGGGACTTTTACCACTGGAGACAGTCTAGGTGTATTTATTGAGTCAGAGGTCCTGATGCCAGCCATACAAGTTATACCTGAGTTACTGTTTCAATTTTTGACCCTTAGGAATATTTTTGTGTACCCTGTGAAAATGTATTGCTTTCACTTAAATGCAAATTTTCTACAAAGTTAGGAGAGAGAAAAAATAATTACACTTAAGAAAAAACGAGAGTTATTTGTTAAAGAACAGAAAGGAAATACTTATGAAAATTTGCAGTTTTCTTCAGAGAAGTCAGCGGGACTGAAAAAAAAATAAAATCAGTTTCATAAATAGTCAATATTGCCGCATAAGTGGGATCATTTCAGAATATTAACAAAAAAATTAACTCCAGAGTGCAAAGAAGAAACAAGAATATAGAGGAGTGGCAGATAAAAATGTGATAAACCATAGAAAATCACTATACTGGAGAAGTAAGAAACAACAAAGAGCTAAAAAATGTCAGATCTTTCTGATTAAGGCCAAAGGATGATTCCATAGTTTTTCACCATGATACAGAAAGAAAACAAAGAAAGGGAATTTAGGTGTTAAAGAGATTGAGAAATTTATTTTTTATAAGTTCTGTCTGATCCTTTCCCTTCCATCATAAATCTAGACAAGAAGTAGTAAATAGTTTTAGTTTGCTGGACACGCAGCTTGACTTGAATATATAAAATTCGTTGTTCATTATTCAGAAACTCAGAAATGCAAGGCCAGAATGGATCATCAGATCATCTTGTCTGACCTGTGCTATAACCCCACAGAATTTTACCCAGCTGAGACCTATAATTTATGCTTGAATAATACATACAATAGCATTTTTCCTACAGAGTTTTTTTCCCAAATCTTCTGAGGAACAGCTAGCCTCATTAAAGAATTTTCTGAATTCCTGAGATAACTGGAAGACCCAAACTGCCAAGATCTTAAGACAGGAGAGTACCTCATGCTCAGTCCTGAATAACTTTGGCTAAGTCAAGGTGAAAACTATTTTGATATGATTATTAATTTGTGCAGCATTCAGAGGATTATCTCTTTGCTTAGTGAAATGTGATCTGACCTTGTAGTGAGCCAGTACAGCAGACCATAATGGTAAGACAGTGATTTCAAGCAGAATTTAGGCAGAGTTTAACCAAAGGTTTTGTTTGTAGAGACCTGTGTTTTAGCAAGAATGTCTGCTGTTTAACCCAAGAATGTACTATGGCTGTCTTTAACAATATCACCTCTATTTCATAGAGTCATACAATTGTTCTGGTCAGAAGGGAATTTTAAAGGTCATCTAGTCCAACCACCCTTAAATGAGCAGGGACATCTTCAACTAGATCTGGCTGCTCAGAGGCCTGTCCCACCTGACCCTCTGTGTTTTGTGTTTTGTGGAATTCACCACTTCTCTGAGCAGCCTGTTCTGGTCTTTCATCACCCTCCTTGTACAAACCTTTTCCTTGTATCTAATCTAAACTGATACTCTTTTAGTTTAAAATCATTAAGTGTTGTTGTGCCACAACAGGCCCCACTAAAGTCTGTCCCCATCTTTTTCAGAAGCCCTTTTTAAGTACTGGAAGGTGCTATATAAGATTTTCAAGGAGCTTTCTCCAGGCTGAATAGCCCAAACTCTCTCAGCGTTTCAATATAGGAGAGGTGCTCCTGTCTTTTGATAATTTTTGAGGACTTCTGGACCTGGGAACTACTTGCAAGTGCTCATTTCTGTGGAGATGGGTAAGAAGGTAGTCTCACTGAATCTTTGTGTCTGATCTGGAAAGGCTAATATTGAATATGTAAAAGACTGTTCACTTGAAAGAAAATTCTAGAAATGTGAAGAATAGTGAAATTTCAACTTCATGCCATGGTCAGCAAGTAGGAGCTTGTTGTGCTGCAGGAGCATCAGAAAAGATGTAAGATTTATGTCATTTTCCTACCAGTTCTGGGGTTTACATAATAAATCATTAACTAACCTTGCGTGTCTTAACATTTCTTACTGGGATTCCAGAATGAATTCATACCACCTTGGTGTATATAAAAAGAAACATGGAACATAAACTCTTCCTTAAAATTAATTCAAAATGTTATTAGAAATTTCATATAATCATTATGTTGCTGATATTTCCAGTTCATCTTTCTCTGTCCTTGCTTTACAAGTCATGGAATTATTGCTTCTTATGTGTATAATTTTTGTTTTTCTATGAAGAACTCTTCATCTTTCTTTAATTCCTGTTAAAATATTGTCCTGTTTTCAAACCTTTATTGTTGGTCTTTTCTTCTCAAACTAGCAATACAAATTTCAAAACCAATGGCAATTTAAGATAAATTATAAACAGCAATGTTTTATAATGTCATTCCATATAAATCTGAAAACGTGTAAATCAAGATTAAAATTAAGTTTGATTTCATGCCAAAATTTTATTTTTTTGCATTTTTTATATTCTACATTTACCTGTTTGATGACAATTACTAGACTGGAACTGAGAAGGAATTTTCTTTTTCCCTCCATTCACAAAAGGAGTATTCTATATAGGAATTGAGCAGGAAACAAAGAGAAAAGTTGTGATCAAATTAATTTCTCTCTTTAGATAGTCTGCAAGTATTTTACATGGAATGACTGTAATGATAGATAATTCATATTAAAAAGCATGCCATTTCAGACTGTGTAAAAACTGAAATGTGAAACCTCTTTTCTCTCTTAGGAAGTTAATTGAATTAAACATTTTCCTTAGGAAAAGGAAACCCCATTGTTCAATTTTTTTTAATGCAAAAAATTTAACAGTCAAGTACTAGCGAAGAATATGCTTGATGAATCTTGCTATACAGCAGAACAACCCTATTGTCTTCTATACACATTACTTTTTGAGAAAAGTTAGTTATGCATCAGAGTATCCTACAAATTTTGAGATTAAACTAAGCCAGAATCCTGTTCATATTACTCATACATGACTTGTGGTTCACCGAACTGTAACAATGCAAGCCATTTCACAAAGTCTTTTAATGGTAAACTGGCAGGGCCACTTTTTTAAGGCTTTTCTATGTCAGCTCAATCCTCAACCTCTTTTGTGTATAAATGCCAAGAATATCAACTTTTGTTTATGAGTTCTAATAGATATTCTTTTCCATTTGAGAGCAAGTCTGAAAAGAGCATATACTCTCCAATTCTTTGTCTCTCGTAGCTTTTAGCATGATACTGAAACATCAGAAGTAATTAAACAAAATTATATTGTAAATCCCAAGATAAAAGTGCGACTAATGATTAATTCTCTGGTATTTTGTCAAAATCCTTCTCATAATTTCAAAGCTCTAGTCAATATTCACATAGTTAATTCTCCCTAAGTAAATTTTTCTTTCCACTAGGAAAATGTTTGTGTGCTACTTAATAAATAATTTCTTAAAGTTTTAGGTATATGGTTTCTGTAGTTATTTGTCTTTGCTATTTTGATCAAAACTTTGATCAAGAGTATGTATTTTGAGAGTCACATTAAGGGATTTAATTTTTACATATATATGTATTTCATTTTTTCATCACGCAGATGAAGAAGACTTGTTTTCTGTAAAGGTATTAAAAATCAAATGCTACCTTTTAAATGGCCCTGGTTTACACTTCAGTTAAAAGATAAGGTTTTTTTTCAAAAATAGAGCTTTCAGAATTATGCTTCTTAAACCATAAGTACAGACGGAAAACAGATACAGCAAATGCAATTTTCAAGTCTCCTTTTTCTGATATATACTTATCACACATTAAACTATTACCTTGCTGTCCTTCTTTTCCCCAGCTATTCGTAGATCTCATTCGGTTGTCCATATTATTTGCTGGTCTGTACATGTCTTTGAATTCAAACAACAAAACAAATTCTAGCAGGCAAACTCAACTAATTTATTGAACTACAATTCTTTCATCTAAGCAGGGCTTTTAATGGTCCATATAGTAACAAATTTCACTGGGTATTTTAATGGAAATTTTTTGTCTATTGATTTTTTTTTTCCTTCTGTTAGTCTTAATTGACTGTATTTGATGGTCAAATTCTGACACATTCTGTTTTTTTTATTTTTGATATTGATTAGAATTTTCAATCTGAATGAGTTTTCAAAGACACTGAAATTAATCAGCCTTTCATCCACAACTATTAAAAATTAAGTTCAACATTTCATTTTTTACATTGCAATATGAAATCAGGAGAATTTTCATTTATTCCTTCAGCTACATGAATTTATTTACTTTGCCCTGTTTTGTTACTGTAAATACACATTTATTTTCCAGACATGGAAATGAAAAGGTGCAACAACTTACAGTACTCAGAAACTACTGTGAACAAGCAAATTATTGCATTTCTTTTTTTTATTAACTATAAAGGTCATTGAAAAGTGGAACAGGTTACGCAGAGCATTGTGAAGTCTCCATCTGTGAAGATTTTCAAAAGCTGATGGGATACATTCCTGAGTAACCTTCTTGTGCAGGGAAGTTTGACCCTAAATGATCTCCAAGGGTCCCTTACAACTTCAGGTATTATATGTGTCATTGTTATTTTGCATTCCATTAAAGATGTTAAATTTCCTCTTACCGTTCTGCTGAGATTGAGACAGAGACAAGACCACAAAAGTAGCAATTTATTTCTGATTTGCTTAGACCTAAATCAAAATTTTATAAGTAAGGAATCATATTTTACAGGACAAGGGAGTTTTAAGTCATCAAGAGGAGCAAATATGAAATTAACTTTATATTGACAACATGGTGTTTTGAATGAGTTCACATGGGAAACCTGAGGACTACTGCAGCTTGAAGATCCAGTGCTGAAGAAGAATGTGAATGTCTATGTTTAAGAGGAAAAAGTCAGTGTAGAATTCTTCTCATTCAGCCACAGAGAGCCACCATACAGATATATTTAACTGAACTGCTCTCCATAAGTTCCTTTCCTAATAAGAAAAGGAGGGGCAGAGACCTTTCTACAGAAGAAAATTTGAATTCAGTTTCAGAAGTTAGCATAGCATCAAAATGCTATGTCTTTGAAATTCATGGCTTTGGTGTTGATTATAAATGAAATCTAGGGTGAAAATTCAGATGTAAACAATAGGCATCTCTCTTCCTAGGCCCACAGACCTTAGAAAAGGTGAACCTTTCAGAAAGCTGAAATTAATTTGTGTGCAAAGCAAATTGTTCCTTTATCACATTTAGTCATTTAGAATTTTTCTGTAATCCTGGTCTGACTGAATTTGCTTTTGATTTATAACAAAGAAATTCCCCTGGTGAGCTATGACAGAACTCACTTTAACTCCGGAAGGGAAAATAGGGAAAAAAACCCAACAAACACAAATCCCACAAATACCTAAATATTGATTAATTTTTAGAGACATGGGGATAAAAAGAAGAGTTGGAGCATTATCTATGTATTGTAGGTATAGTCAGTCTTGAAGGAGTTAGCCCTATTTGCAAGTCAATCTGTATCTGGAGGGCAGGAACGATCCTGGCATTAACGCCTTAGGTGGGGCAGAGGTTGCCACATTGTTACATAAGTTTTAGAGATAGATGGGTACCTAGAGAGAAATTACGTCTGACTATGTTTGGACACCTGTCAAGACAACAGATCTGTACAGCTCAGCAGCAAACTGTCTGTATTTATGGACTTTATAGAGACCTTCTGGAAAAAAAGTCATTCAGACAAAGATTTAGGTGCATGTCATGAAGGTACACATCTATATACTTACATAGCTCTGCAACACATCTTGTAGTATCTGCAAATAGAAGCTTCCATCTTTTACAACCCTTTTTGGTATCTAAGTTTAGGTCAAATAGAAATGAGCTTTTTAATTTTAATTAATGGGAATTTCTAAACTGTATGTTCTTCAAACCTCCATGTCCATTTAGTGTGGCTGGTTGTCATTTATCCCATTTGTCAGAATTCTCCAGATACCTATGTGTAATTAATATTTAATTATACAGACAGATGTCTATAGGTACTTATAGAAATGCTAGGGCATTTAATTTCTATTGAATTAATTGAGAATTAAGTATTTTGAAAAATATGTCAAACGTCTCCCCAACTTTTCTAGAAATAATGGAATTAGTTCATGATCAATGGTATTGATCTTTAGCTAGACAACATCCTCCTGCAAAACAATTATCAAATTCTCCACAAATGTCCACAGAAATAACACCCTTATTTTTTTTTTTTTTCATCCTGTAGTATCAGTTAAACCCATAAACTGCAGAACTTCAGGAATTTCAGGAATTATCCTGCGGCTCTTTATCACCTTTTCCATAGAATTATCTAAAACTTCATTATAATGTCTAGAGTATATTTGTGCTTATCCTCATTTCTAATGAATATTGCAAGTAGTAAAAGCCTTATAAATATCAATATTGAACATTTATGTTTAAAGTTAACACAGTATAACACACTTTCTTTTACAGAAAAACTTTCTCAATTTTTTTTCTCACTTTCAAACTCAAGATTTCTTGAAAAAAGTCTCCAGGTTTGGGGTTTTTTTTCCACGCTTTCTTCTTGAGTATTTAAGTCTGTAGCATAGGGGAGAAAAGAAGATGGGATTTTACTGACACCAAAATGTCTCTCCCAATGCAAAAAGCATAATCTGTTCCCCAGTAAAAGGAAAATTCATGGTAATGATCCCAAGTTTATAACCACCTCTTGTTTTATAATTCATTTCCTCAAGGATGGGCACAGAAATATTTGAGAGATTATTTACAAAATATATTCTGTTTCTTATGAAATCTGTTCCATTTTATAGGTATGAAAAGAGACATCAGGCATAAATAATACCAGGACTGAACACTTTTGCAAATGCTGCATATAAGATACAACAGCAATATTCTATTTGTGCCCAACTGCAACTTCATTGTTAAAGCTCTACACTCCAACTCAATATAGCACTATCTGACAAGAAACATGGATAGAGGCAAGGGAAATTAGGTTTTTGGTAGTTCCTAAAAACAGCATTTCCCTTTTTTTTAACCTCCAAAGAGTGTAAATAATTTTAACTGCTAGCACATTGCCAGATAGAAAACCAGAAACACGCCACCTGTCTTTAGGCTCTCCCAAATTAGGAATTAAACTTTAGAGTAGAAAGTTACACTCCCTGTATAGTCAAGAGGGAGGCGGAATCCTCCAGCTAAAGATTAACACTACAAAAAAATCTCAGTTATAATTTAAGGTGCTAGACTTAGAGTCGCAGATTATGTTTAATGCTCTTAAAGTAGGAATGTCATTTACATTGGTAGGCTGGTAGTAAAAAAGCTGTTCCTCAAAGAGTTTCTTTTTAGTAGCTAAGGATGAAATCCAAAGAGCTAACAAGGCTTCTGTATAACTCATCTGAGATCTGACTTACAAACTGAGCAATCTAGTGAGCAGTCAGCTAGTGGCTCAGAAGTCTGTAAGTTTGTATGCCAATCTGTTGTCACCACAGAACCCACTTAGAACGTTACATTTATAAACTTGTCAAAATCCTGAGATACCTGAATATGTAAGTACTATATTGTGCACTGAACTTGCATAAGTAGAATTGTATGCACCTTATTCAATCCTGAATGTACTAGGAAAAAAAATGAAAAGTATTTTGTAGCTCAGTGATCAGTGGACTCTCACAGGGGCACCTCTCCAATTGAATAACTGAGGTCGTTTCCTGTACAGAATATTCCCTGCTTGAAAGTCATCTCAGAGAGTCTCTTTACAAAGGAGATTTGAGGGTGTGTTTTTCCTACTTAATACCATAGGATCCAAATAATTTTCAGGCTGCTCCAATAGTAGCATTCTAGTCACATGATAGGCCAGAAATGTAAAGAGATGCTACTGTATTATTCAAGATGATACAAGTCCACATGCTTTACTTGGCATGAATTATTAACTTGAATATTTCACTGCAGTCTTGATGAGCATATAGTGACTCAGGTTCTAGAATTTATCTGAGCAACAGCAGATTAGAACTCCTTGCCTGTATTGCATGGTGTGATGGAGAAAGACGCTGACATGCAATTTGTGAATGTGGTTTAATTCTCAAAGCCCTGGAACCTAATTTAGATTTCTTTGTTAGAATCTGACTTGTATTATTTAGCAAGCTGAGCAGTTAACAGCCTTCTATCTTTCAGCACACAGACCATGAAAAGAAATAATACACTAATACTGGGACAGGCCACAGAAGACAGCATGAAATTTCTTAGAAATTAAAGGATATCAGACTAAAATATTAGTACTGTGTACTAAAATATTAGCATGCTGTATGCTATGTAATATTCAGTAGTTAAAGACAGCATATGGTTGAGATGGACATGCAAAGTAGTCTTGAGTATTACATTTTTTTTCTCCTTTTATTTTTTCGTAACTAAACAAACAACATATATTATCTTTTGATTGTAAAAGTCCTGCAGTTTAAATATTAAGCATTCTTTTGCATGTTAATAACCTATCACCCAGTATTAAATTGCTTTTTAATTAGGACAAAACATACATGTCAAGTTATAATTTAAAAAATCCCTAAAAATATAATAAAATTGATATGATATGTTGTCTATTTTATGTGCAGATTGAAACAAGTCTTCAGAGACTTCATTTGCTGTTCAGACTAGTCAGATATATTTATTGTTGTTGTTTTAACAATATACTTATGTGGCAGGACTCCCCCGCACCCCCCCGCCCC